>JAQFYB010005158.1:0-14649 GCA_034694085.1 Pogonognathellus longicornis | reverse complement strand
TTTCTACAGAGCTCAGCGGGCGAACGTGAAATACCAACAAATACCAACAGACCTCTGTTGATTACTTGAGCTCGGGATGCTTCAATATCCTCAATAAAGATAAGCTAAGTTTATTTCTCCTGCTTATTGCACTATTTACCTGTAAACCGTGAATTGTTAAACATAACACTTTTTATCTTTCTCCTGATATCAGTTGTGTGCAAAGCACGAAGGATAAAAATTACAATATAACGTTCTCAACTTTATTATAGTACAAAGAACCTAGGATGCATCTATTAGCGATGGGGCACGAGACCACGTTCCCTATTTGAAATCCCTAAAAACAGAATTATTTTATCATATGATATTTATACTCTTTTGGTTGATTACGACTATTGTCGAAATCTTTTTAATAGCTCAATTTGTTCGCACTTTGTCAAAAGTTGCCATTTATAGTATCATTTTGACCTTGGTGTCCCCTCCTGAAACCAAATCTTGGATACTTTTTTGCAATGAACGGATGAGCTAGTGGAAATGAATATTTAATTCCTGCAAAATATAGTTAGCTAATGAACAACACTATACATAGTATATTATTACATCAAGAGTTAGCCTAGCTATACTGACTGGCAACGAGCAAAATGGTAAAAATGGCAAAATTAAAAATGTAAGTTTCTGAGCTTTGCATTCTTGTAAGAAAGCTACTTCTTTCACCACGTCAATATTTAAATTGACATTTCTGAGTAGACAAATCTCAACAAATGAATCTAAATATTTTTAGTCCATAAGGGATGCAATATCGTTTCCAATGTTACCATAATTATTGTATTACTGATACAAATTGAACCAGAACGCATAGAACTTATACCAAAAAGCCAACCCAAAATTATATAATATTTATGGGAATTTAAGGTTATATGGAATAATATGTAAAATTATTTATATGGACTACCAAAGGTGAAAATACGATGTGTAAGAAATAAGAAAAATTGGGTTATTTTTTTCATTTGACAATATAGACCACTTTGCAAATGACGTTCCAAGGGGAACTTTTCAGGAGCCAGGCTCTTTTGCGTGTAAAATCAGCTGGTTTGCGGTTTTTGTCTCATAACTCGAAAACCAAAACAGATAACTGCATACTACCTGCTTATAAGTTGTGGGTAATCTTTCCCTCTTTCGAATGATCTCAATTACAAATCTGCAGGTGCTTTAAATTGGAAATGGCAATGATTTTGCCAACACAACTTTTTAGTGGACTGTGCAGTGTATTGCCTGTTTTGTGCTACAGAGCCGACCACAAAGGCCAGAAGCTTTAATCGATGCTTGATACTTCAGCTCTTCGTGGTCTGCTCTCTCGCACGCGTCAAGAACTGCACACTGAACTTCACAACTACTAAAAAATTGTGTCGGCAAAATCATTGCCATTTCCAAATTAAAGCACATGCAGACTTGTAATTTAAATCATTCGAAAGAGGGAAAGATTACCCACAACTTATAAGCAGATAGTATGCAGTTATCTGTTTTCGTTTTCGAGTTATGAGACAAAAACCGCAAACCAGCTGATTTTACACGCAAAAGAGCCTGGCTCCTGAAAAGTTCCCCCTGGAACGTCATTTGCAAAGTGGTCTATTATCAGGATATTCAAACTTAACGGGTAGTCCAGCACCCTATACAAAATATGAGACAACCACGAAAAAGTCGTTCATATGATATCCTTGGTCCTGCTGACACAATGAGTCATCATTGTTTACATAGAATCACTAACAAAGCATGGGGAAGTTAATTCTGATTGACAAACTTTACTCCTATGAGTATTATTACATAAAACAACTGCACAAGATGACATTTTTAATAAATTAATAAAAAATTACTAACAATGGGAATTAAATTGCAAGTCAAAGTTAAATAAATAATGACTAATAGCTGCTGGTTGTATGATGTAATGTAATCACCTGATTTGAATCTATGGCACAATGAGTCATCTCCCGCCCAACGTTCTGAAAACTCTCTAAAATCGAAAGTCTCAATCTGCTGGCCTACCCGTAAGCTTAGATACCCTGTCTATTATATGTTTACAAAATGTAGAATATATACACTACATTCAAGGAATCTAATTACTTAGATGAATAGTGTGTGTCACATTTCCAGAGTTGCAAGTTATAATCCGCTTTGGTAAATGAGTTTTACACCGATTATTAACATTTTCTATTTTCACTGCTAAGTTCAATTTTATTGTAATTTATTTATTTTTTATTGTTTTATATAATGAAGTTGTTCATCTACCTTAAAATGAAAATTTTCAGTACCGTGGTTTCCTTTATTCTGTAATTTCAACCCTGGTTTATTTTAAGTTGATTTTTTATCATGCCTGTTTCCAATTGTTGACGCAATTTATTTAACGTTGAAGATAAGAATTATTTGCACTGATCAATTAATTCAAACGTCCTGTAACGAGATAACGGATAAAGCAATATGAATAAGCATAGCTAGGATTAGCATTCGGGTGTGGGTGGCAATTTCAAAACATGAGGTATATAGTATAGTGTAATGTACATCTGCTCATTTTAGTGCCAAAATCAATTTCGGCAAAAATGAGCTTAAATACATAAAATTCTCAAGTATCGCGAAGTTTTTTTCGATTTAATGTACTTTATTGGTAAAATAATCTATTTTTTTCGAGATATCGGGTAAGCAAAGAATTGCCTCCATGGCTACGCCATGTCTACATATATCTATTTCAAACATAATAACTCCTGACCAACAATATATTTCTTTATTAACAAATAAATTGACCGTTATTCCAAGCGTAATAAATTATCCACTACAATAGTGTCTTCAAACGAGAAGCTCTTGTTAGTTGTCGCTTTATATATTGATGTCAAATTAATCAAAGTGAATCATAATTGTGTCCATTTTTTGATATTTAAGACAAATACAATGACGTCTATCGTGAAAGCTTCGAGAACAAGGGAGATGAATTTGGGAAACGATTGGAGAGACGACGCGTGTTCAGTGAGGGACAAGCTGAAGTACACTTTGACGAACGAGAATACTCAACAGGATGTGGTGATTGTTGCTGGATGTGGATCAACTGAAACAAAGATCAAGGCCCACAGCTTCATGCTCTTCATTGGCTCACAAGTACTGGAAAGATTACTGGAACAAGCAAAAATGAATAACGAGGGAATGAAAGAAATTAAACTGCCCGATATCCGTCCAGAAGCAATGAAATTTGTATTGAAGGTCAGAGCTATTTCTCTTTTGCACTTTGATTTGAAGTAAATATTTCAAATGCTTTTTATATTATCATGTTTAAAAGTCTTCAATATTTTGCTATACCAAAATTCATAAGTGCTGAAAATACACATTTTATCATTTATTCAATACGATGCTTCCCCCAAACCAATTCAGGTATATGTGTTTCTGTAATAATCATCAAAATGCATACCTATTATATATTTGTTAAAAACAAATGACTATTAAATGGTTTTTTAGTAAAGCTGACATATTTTTCAAAACAGAAGTTTTATGAATGAGTGTATGGAGTGCGTAAATGTTACTGATTTCGTTAATTTCATCTTAGTATAAATTTTCTTTGCTTGCAATTTGCAGTATATATACACGGATTTTACACAATTAAAAAACGAAGTTGTAATTGACATTTTATACGCTTCATTAAAACTGAATCTGCGTGATCTCGCGGCCCTTTGTGTTACTAAATTGAAGGATGAAATATGTACAGCAAACGTATTGAGGATTTTTGAAGAATCGGTGAAAATGAATGTGGAAGAGTTGGTTCAACAATCTCAGCAGTTTATTTTAAAGTAACTTGCTTTTATTTCATCAATACCCGTTAGTCTATTTTTAAATATTACTATGAAAAGCAACGTGTTTGAGTGGTTTACTCACATTGATGTTTTATTACAATTAATATAAATCAGCCAATTATTCTAAGGCAATCTAGACCCAGTGATTTTACTATTTTACTACAAATGTTATATTGCGAATTGAGTAGCTGGAAATTCCACCGTACAATATAGATAAAATTGAGAATATAATTGGTGTTTAGGAATGCTGGAGAAGTTTTCCAAAATGAACAATTTAGAAGCCTTAGCAATGAAAGTCTGTGCAGACTATTGGCTTTCGATGAGCTGGAAATGGACGAGATTTCAATATTCAATTCCGTTGTAGGGTAAGAACGATGTTATTAACTTTGTCATAACCATAAGTAAATTAAAAAAAATTCTATAACTATTAAATTGAGAAAATATCGTCTTCGTTTTTTGTATAAAAATAAATAAATGTTGCCGTATAAAACTGCTACGGCAGTTTCCAAACCAGGCCATTAATAAATTAAATTACTTGGGATGTTTTAAAACGAATTGATATAACTAACCAAAGAGTTTTAGACAATCAACTTTGAAAATACTATAAATAAATTTATTCTCGTTCATTTTTTCACTATTATTACTATCGATTTTGAAATGAGGATTAATGTTTATTTCAATTTATTTATATTTCGCATTCTTTAAATTAATAGACTGTGTTGTTTTTGTGTTCCACAGTTGGAGTAAGTCAGAATGTGAACGGTCGGAATTGGAAGAAAGTTCGGAGAATCTTCGATTTGTTTTGAAAAAAGTTGTGCCACTCATTAGATTTACAATTATGCCAATGCACGAATTTGCAAGCGTTGTGGTCCCAACCAAAATCCTCGACGACAAAGAAGTAAACGATATTTTTGTCTACTTAGCCATGAAAGCTTCTAATGCCGGAAAACAAGCAGAACCTCCTTTATGGATGTCATCGACTTCTGAGAGAGTAAGTGGATTTTAACATTACAGCAGCATATCAACAAATTTCAAGAAATCACATTGCCCTATTCTTGTAACGTTTGAAATGAAATACTTTAAATGATTCATTTTTATATTTAAAGCCGTAAATACATTATGCTATTTCTATTTCCTTTATTTGATTGCGTAACTTGATATGGTGTGGTTAGATAATTCTTAACAAAAATATAAAATAACAATCGTTTTAGAAAGTGACCAAGGCGGACCAAGAAGCCTCAACAACCCATTCTAGCGACTCTGGAATCAATGAACCCGGTATCGTTTCTTAAATGATGAGCTGTTATTGTATCTATATGGTAAATGCATATTTTATTTATATTTTACAACTCTTGCGTACCTTTTATGATCATAGCAAACTTTGGAACTTTGCATAAGCAAATGCAGTCGAAGAATAAAAAAAGACACAAGCTCCTACAATATCTGAAGAGTATATCAGGAAAAAAGACCCTTTCAGGATTACATGTTACAAAGGCTGGCACTGATCGCAATAAAGGTGTTCAAACTATCCAACGTATTACTGGTTTGCATCCGGGAATTCTAACTCTATGGATGCCAAGTTATTCAGCTGGAATCGATGTTTGGCAGTCGTTTGCTGAAGAAATTATTTCAAACTGGAACAATGGATATTTGGTGCACATTGTTTGGTGGCACAGTCAGCACCCATTAGTACAATTAGAAATATTCAAACCACGTGATGATAATAAGTGGAATGATTTAATAAAAGACGATGGTCATTTGAACGGTGTGTGGAAGAAACAATTAGATCTCATCGCACCTTATTTTCAACAACTACAAGATGCGGGAGTTGTTGTCATTAGCGATTTCCTTCCTTGGACAAATTATACAGGATATATATGGGGAGGACGTCCAGGAATAAATGGAACTAAGAAGCTGTATCAACTAACGCACGATTACATGACACAGAAGCATCAGCTGCATTCTCTTTTGTGGACATTGGGTTTCCAAAGTGGTTATGACATGACAAAGTTAGAGGAATTGTGGCCTGGGAATGAATATGTTGATGTTGTGACTGTTCTTATGGGTAACAACAAACAACTGGAAATGAATGTGTACCAACAACTATTAGAAGTTGTGGGAGATAAACCAATCTCAATGGATTACGTCTATACTGTCCCGTCACCTGAATTATTAGCTCAACAGCCGCGATGGACGTGGTTCACAGCTTATGACCGTTACCTAGAAAATGCTTCCTATAATAATAATGCGAATATCAAAACAACATTTCAGAGTCTTTCAATAATCAACAAAGAAAACAATGATTTCTTCAAACCTTTACAATGAAGTGATTAGGTAAACTAATAAATGTGAGTGTACAATTGGTGTAAATTGCATATTGCTTTACTGAAACAAATTTATTATATTCTAATTGTTAAAGTGTTTCTTGGAGCAGATACACAGGAAATATTCATTGTCATCAGTGACCGTCAGTAGAAACTGCATGTTTTTAAAGTAGTAATCACCAACTGTACTTTCAATAGCCACCTCCTCTCCATTTTCTCGCTCCAAATCTCACTTTATTTAGTACATCATAAATTTTATAACAATTTTGTTTTAAGTTAATGTGTGAACAAAGATATTTCTCACTAAACGTTTTTCTTTCATGTTAATTCAATTCACGTATCATCATTTTGAACATAATATGCAACGTTATTTATTAAGCTTTAATTTTGCTAAATTGCATTTTATCACTTAAAATGTTAGTTTTACGGGTGGCCAATTACCCCCAAGGCCAGGAAATAAACAGAGGGATTCTAAAACTTGCCCCAAGTTGCACCCAAAAATGTGTCTTAAGATACCACAAAAAGTGTCTCAAGTCACCCCCAAAAGCCTCAAATCATCCTAAATGTCTCCAACACTTTTCTATACCCGTTTTACTATAGTTTATTTTGCATCTTCATTGTCTTCTGTGGACATGCACATGGTCTCTCGATATTAATGGTGATACAACAAGAAGTTTTGACTCTTCAGCCACGATGGACGTGGTTCACAACTTATCATAGCCGTCTGGAAAATGCTTCATGTAATAATAATGATAGTATCAAAGAAACATTCCAGGGTCTAATAGTGAACAAAGAAAGCAACGAATTTTTCAAAACTCTAAATCAGTAGTTAAAACGATTATTTAATTGTATAATCCAAAATAAAATGTTCCGTGCCATTTTGTAAGTATAGTTTAGTGTACCATTTAATAAAAAATATTTCTTTATTAGGGCTTCGTCATCATTTTCATTACACTTCATACACATACCTACACAACAATTATACATTGCATTACACATCGATAAGTATAAGTGAAGCCGAAAAAGTTTTCATAACCATATTGTTTTAGTCAATGTGAAAAAGTTATTTCTCAATAAACGTTTGTCTTTGATGTCAATTTAATTCACGTATCATCATTTTTAATATAGATAATATTATGCAACATTATTTACTAAATGTAATAAAGGAGACTTTTTATACCTCGGATGGAATTAAAATGTTCATTATTTGTGATACACGAGGTAGGCATTTTTATAACAAAAATTAAACTTTGATGGTTTTATTTAACTTTTAAAAAACGAGCTTTCGACAGATTATTTACTGTCTTCTTCAGGTTTCATACTACAAAATGAATTACAATTCGTTGTTAGTTGTAAATTAAAATGATTTGAATGTTTTTTTAAGCTATCTAGTTCATGTATATTGATTGTATCAATATACATGAACGTATCAAATAATAATAATTTATACGTATCAATTCACACGTTGTCTAAAATCATTTCCAATAAACTTTGGGTTTTTAACGGGAATCAAGCTATCTCAAATTTTATGCAACTTTAAAGACAAGATCAAACCCAAAGAATGTGGTATTTATAAACTATCCTGCAAAGATTGTGAGATGTGTTATATTGGAGAAACCAAACGGAATTTTAAAACAAGGCTAAAAGAACATGTAGCTGACATTCGTCACAACAGAACAGAAAACTCAGCAGTGGCTTTACATTATGCAGAGAACCCTAATCATTCATTGAATGTGGATAATGCTCATTTACTGGAAAAAGAACATCGGACGCATCAAAGAAAATTCAAAGAGGCCTTATACATACAACAGACCGAAAAAACGATGAATCTTGACAACGGATTAAACATAAACAGTATATGGTCATCGGTTTTGATTCCACTAAGAAAGTAAAACGCATGTTGTCCTGTAACCTGAGAGACTTTGATAAAAATGAGACAATCAATATACATGAACTAGATAGCTTAAAAAAACATTCAAATCATTTTAATTTCCAACTAACAACGAATTGTAATTCATTTTGTAGTATGAAACCTGAAGAAGACAGTAAATAATCTGTCGAAAGCTCGTTTTTTAAAAGTTAAATAAAACCATCAAAGTTTAATTTTTGTTATAAAAATGCCTACCTCGTGTATCAAAAATAATGAACATTATTTACTAAACTTTAATTTTGCTTAATTGTATTTTATCAATTAAAATGTTAGTTTTACAGGCGGGCAATTACCCCCCAGAGCAAGGAAGGGAACAGAGGGATTCCAAAACTTGTCCCAAGTTGCACCTAAAAATATGTCTTAAAATACCCCGTTAAGTGTCTCAAGTCACCCCCAAAAGTCTCAAATCATCCTAAATGTCTCCAACACTTTTCTATACCCGTTTTACTAAGGTTTATTTTGCATATAAGTGCTAAATAATTGATAAAAATTGCATTTTGTTCAATTAGGATAAAGTATTAGCGCTAAACCCGGTCGCTGTTTATTTGTATCACATTTAGATACCCTTGCTTCACAAACATCGATTTTGTATACAGATTTGTTTGAAAGAATAGAAATTTTTCCATCCGATTGAGTACGGTACGATGATGTAAGCGAACTCCTTGTGTAAAACCTTATGTTATACTCCAATAATGGTAGACACATTCAAGTAAATACATTCAAGCAAATAAACAAGTAAGTGTATAACAGTTGTGGATAAGAGCTTAACCAGGTGGTAGGGAGGGGGCGCCAGTGCACCACATGCTAAAAAACTTACAAATGGTTTTTGCAGGTGAATTTGCTGCATTTGAAGTGGGTTTTCACCTAACTGATTTAGTTGCAACGCGCTACTAGGGACTCATATTGGAATTTCACCTTCTCAGAAATCAATTTTAGTAAACAACCTGGCTATATGACCCACACTTAATACTCCTTGCTAAGGGCCTGGTTGTGGAAATGTACAAGTAATTATTTAGTGAAAAGTTTAAACATGAGTCACTTCACTCTTATGAACAACTCATAAAATAAAGAATGTGCATTGCTAAGCAAAGATGCGAGTCATAAAAACAACTCGCATATACTGGATACAATTATTGGAATACAGACATAAAAATAAATGTCAAAGGTTGGGTGTGAGTCACACAGTATCGAAACTTGTGTATTCACTTCAGATCAAAATAAGATTTGGAGAAGCAGAATTGTTTTCTACACGAAAATATCTCAATTTCTTTAACGTGAAATATCCACACATGTCTAGAATTAGACTATCAAAACACGTGAATATACAGAGGGTGATTCGTTGTATGACATACTAATTTGTTAAACCCATAACCGGCGAAGTAAGGAATGTGGGAAAAAACAATTATTAGTACTTCGTAGACAGACAATGTATAAATTTAATGTGAGAGTTTCAAAACTCTAAATTTCAAAATACCTGTGAAATTAAACCCGGAAGTGGAACATTCAGTGAGTGTGCTTTCCGTACCTGGTTTAAGCGCCTCAGCACTTGAAAGTTCAGGGGACTCCTATTGGTCAATAGCACATATAAAACATTGAGTTTTAAGGGAAAAAGTTATCAAGAAAAGCTTATTGGTCTTGCAGCACCACCCAAAGTGCAACCAAGAAAAACCCGAAAACCAAAAGTTATCAAGAAATTGGATAAGATGAGCTCGAAAGCCAACCCAATGAGTCAAAGAGATATTTCACGCAACCTACAAGTACCCCGGACAATCATAAATAGAACAATACATGAAGATCTAAGTAAGAAAGTCAAGAAAAAGCGCAAAGTTCAAGCCCTTAAGGCAAGTCATAAAAGAAACAGGAACACGAATTGTAGAAAACTCTACGAACGTCATATTGCAGGAAACTGGTCCGAATATTGCGTCACATTAGATGAGGCGTTATTTTTTATCAGGGACATGAATAGCAATCAACGGATTTCCAATGTTAAGGAACCAAAAGAAATAGAAAGCTAAGTATACGAGTAAAAAGAAAAGTTTGCGAAGACGTCTATGGTTGTTGGCGCAATTAGTGGTCGTGGAACATTGCTCTTGGTTCAAGTACCACCAAAAGTAAAAATTAATTTATAGTTATATATTGAACACTTCTTAAATAAGGCATGCTATAGATGGGTGTACACACTTTGATATATTCTGCAGCAGATTAATAAAATACGAGTCGTCAGCCATGCCATGTTCTCCAGTCATGAGGCTACATACTACAAAGTGCACTAACAGCTGAAAGTTAAAATAATCCTTTGTTAACTAAAGCTCAAGGCTGTATCTAGCGACAAGGAACTAGGGCACGTGCCCTAAGCAAAATATTAAGAAAGAAGGTTATTTTACCAAAAAAGTGCCCTTAGTCGAAAAAACTTTTCGTGCTCTGCACGAATTTGATGGTTTTTTGGGTGTGTTTGTCTCAAAGCTCAATTTTTTCGCGCTTTGCGCGAATATTGTCATTTCTATAACAATTTTGACCTTGGTGCCCCCACAGACACGAAATCCTAGATACGGCCTTGCTGTAGGTGTATCGAATGGTTGGTCTAGTGTTTAAAACAGTCTTTGAAGTTCGTCTGCTAGCAAATGCTCAATAGAAATATTTCCCATTCCAAATATTTTGAGCGTTTTCAATACAAAAGCTCGTTGCTCTTCATTCGTCCTTCCAATACTAACTGCTAATCTCTGCATGGAGCAGAAGGGTAATGGAATTAACACAGTATTAGAATCAACCGAACAGACAAATACAACATTTTACGGAAGCTTTCATTACAATTTAAAGGTATACCTGTTGGATCTTTACCACGAATAATACCAAAAGCTTCCAGTGCAGAGCGACATTGTGACTCATTTAGACTATAAGCAATTTTTTTTTATTGTATCCAAATCATTCAGCACGACCCCTCTGTTACAAAGAAATATTTACATTTTAGGCGAGCTAAATTTATTAATTTTATAATAGTGTTAAAAGATTAATCCAACCGAACATCCCCTAAATCCACAGATATGATATTTCCGTATTTCTTCTTCCATTGAGACAATTTAGCATATGGCTTTGAACCTAATGCCAAAATACTTCCAATGATTGAAAGACTATTTGGACCTAACAAAAACATTTTCTAATTGTGTTAAAAATTGCCTATTTTAATAGAAAACATTTTACATCGCCAAATGCGGAGTTTGTATAATTAGACAAACCAGGGGAATATTCAGAATAACTTGTTGCATTTATGAATCGAGAAGCCACAAAAAGAGAAACAATATTAACAACATTAAAATGATAGATATGATTTTGAAATGATATTACAAAATGCAATCAGGAAAAATTTATTGCATAACGTAGTGTTGAAATTTTAATATTAAACAATTTAGTCCTTCTAGTGTTGTATGTGTACCTATATTAATTCATATTTAATCTACTTCTTCACTTCATTGATTGTATTCTCTAAAATCAAAGCAATGCAAATAATTTTGTGTATTAAATATGTAAAAGTAGCCAATTTGTAAAGCTATTCGCGTCTAACACGGGATGTAGATATTATGCTCCGTCACCGGAAGTACATTTATGTTTTATGGTTATAAATGGACATCATTGTCACACAGAAAATAACCACTTAGTTAGTTTGCTATTATTATTCATCTCTGGACTACCGAACCCCACAAATCTATTTATACTTAATATTGGTGAAGCATTGATGTTATGTATTGTACACAAGGGCGTAGCCAGGATTTGGTTTCGAGGGGGGCAAACTCAAAACATGAGGTATATATGTGCTCATTTTCGCGCGAAGCGCGAAAAATTTGAGCAAATTTGGTCAAAAATGAACCTAAAATACACAAAATTCGCGCGTAGCGCGAAAAATTTCGCGACTTTTTGCTCTTTCAGAGCAAAAAAACCTATTTTTTCCGGATTTCGGGGGGGGGGGCAATTGCCCCTTTGCCCTATGCCTGGCTACGCCACTGATTGTACATACCGTAATTTACGATATACCAACCTGAGGTTCAAAGATTTTAAACATTAATTCTAGCGAGGATGTCATTAATAAAGCGCTAGTGGGTTTGTATATTGAATGTGTTTTATATGTTGTGTTTGGTTTAAACCGCTATTATTCTTCAGGATTACTCTATTAAACCCAGAGTAAAGAGGGTGTTCCGGCCTATGAGGACTAATTTGTTAAGCCCAAAACCATAAAAAAAAGAAAAGTTTGCGACGAAGAAGTTTATGGTTGTTGGCGCAATGAGTGGTCGTGGAACACTGCTATTGGTTCAGGTACCCCCAAAAGTAAAACTTAATTTACAGTTATATATTGAACACATTTTAAACCATTATTGGAAGAGGAAATACCTAAACTGTACCCAGGGGAATGTTACAAGATCTCTTTTTACCAAGATGCTACATCCCATACCAGCAAGAAAACAGGATCATATGCTAATGAAGTAAAAATTTAAAAAGTTAAAGTTAAAAATTGATATAACTTTAATAGAAAATAAAGTGATACCTGTCAAAAATCCTGATGCCAGTCCAGTGGATTTTTTGGGTTTTGATTGGTTAAAACAAGCTTTATTCAAGAGGAAGGCGACTACCATAAACCATCTTCGCAAAGCACTTTCACTGAATGTTCCACTTCCGGGTTTAATTTAACAGGCATTTTGAAATTGAGGGTTTTGAAACTTTCACCACTAAATTGATACATATCCTGTCTACAAAGTACTAACAATGATTTTTTCCCCACATTCTTTGCTTCGCCGGTTATGGGCTTAACAAATTAGTATATTATACACCGAATCACCCTCTGTATTATTGGCAACCCTACATGCAGAGTTCGCTATTTGCCGGCAAAAAATGATTTTCGCTTGCCGCCCGGCAAAATTGGCAAAAATGGCCAAAAGTGGCAAAAATGACAAAAACGGCAAATAATCACGTAAATGCGCTAATTTCAAATATAAGTTATGTTTTAGCTTAGGTTAGAGTGATATTATGTTATTTAGTTTAGCATTTTGTTTTTTAACAATAGTTTTGTCACAATTTTTGAATTTAAATTGCAACCCAACCTATTTTGGGACACCAATCTAAGTCTGGGGGTGTGCACTTGCAGCTTCCTCTGTACGCAAACGGTACTAGTATTATAATGAAATCTTACACATCATTTGTACATATTTTTACATAATTTATTTCCCCTCCGCATTCATGATAAAAAAGAAACTCACACTAATTCTATTGTGAGTGGAGTAAAGCTAGTAATTTAAAAATATCACTATTTTTAACACGTACGCCTATTATATACTTTGCATTTTACATATTTAAGAAACGAAATTGCAATCTATAAAGACTAACTTTGAAAGTATAATAACAGGGCCGGTCATAGGCACAGGCAACACAGGCACTTGCCTGGGGATGCTGAGTAAGGGGGATGATTTTTTCCGGCTTTTACACTAGATATTTGGAGCCTTTTTTTAAAATTATAAAATCAAGGCAAGTGCTCGTTTCACATGAAACAATACATTGACAGCCGACAGTCTCAGTGCATATTCTATAATGGCACATAGTTTCAAATGTGTATCTTTCAACAATCTAGCTATGGTACCTTCTTGGTTTGCTGAGTTTAAGGAGGAATATACAAATTTACAGAAATGCTGTGATGATCATGTTTGTTTCATACATTCTGTGGTATGAGTAAACACCACGTAAAACTAAATGTAGTTGTTTCTTGTCGATGTTGTTTGCATCATTGCGCATTGTAGTCTGTTGATGCATGGGCAGGGTTTTGTGTGAACAAACCGTATCATAAATTTTCCCTCAAAACTTGAGCTTTAGCTCAAGTTTTCAAAAATTGTGGTAGGGCTCATAAAAAAGAGGACAACATTTTGGCCAGAGAGTGAATCCTATATAATTTTAAGCCTAAAATTGAAATTAGAATTATAAAATTTTTGAAACAATCTAATATCTAATTCACACCATGAAGCTTTTTCAGAATATAAGGTTCTCCAATCAACCTTATATTAATTGGGAATGAGCCTTAATTTCAACCTGTATACTAGTCCTTAACTTTTGGAAGAAATTGTGAAAGAATATGCTAATTATATACCTGTCGTCTATATATTGTCGTCTATAATAAACAGCGTGTGCTTGCATATCTAAGTAGAAACTCCAAATAAACATGAAATTAGTTTCGCAATTTCACACAGACAACTGACACAAAATTTACTAGAACTTATCTTATTAACGGAAATCTTATCAGTGATATCTAATAGAATAACAAAAATATTTCGTATTTGGATGGTATTCCATTGTTTCATTGCAGCGATGTGGGGGATGATTTCGCCGGTTTTGCTTGGGGATGCCGGAAGCTGTGACCGGCCCTGTATAATAAAGCTAGGCAAATTCTTCTTTTGTTTTGTCTACTCATTGTCGGAAAGATCAATTTAAATATTCGTGTTGTGACAGAATTAGTTTTCTCACAATAATACAAGACTCAGACTGCCCCATTTCTACATATTTTTAATTTTTGCCATTTTTGCCAGTGGCAAGCAAATTTTTGCTTGCCAATTTTGCC
>JAQFYB010005157.1:0-14651 GCA_034694085.1 Pogonognathellus longicornis | reverse complement strand
CCCCTTAAACGTATCAAAATTATACAATTCATATATGAAAATGAACATTGAAGTCTCCCCTTTCGATTGATATTTATTTCAAATCATAACTCTTTCTGGCTCATGAGATATTAATTTTTGAAAACTTCGTCTCATTTATGAAACACCCTGTACATCTATAGAAACTACTTCTACTACGTACTGCATAGAGCTGGGAACTGGCCGGTTTTTTGAAACCCGGTCCGAACTCGGTCCGAAAAACTTCGACCCGAACCCGTCCCGGACCCGAACTGAAATATTAAAATGAGGCCCGGTCCGGTCCGAACCCGATATTTCTCTAATCCGGTCCGAACCCGGTCCGAACCTTAATGCTATAGTTACACATCGCGAAAGTAAGTAGCGACAAAACTAGATTTGAGATAGGAATTTAAACAAAGTGTGAAACAGTATAGGTAAATGAAATGTTCATGATTGTCATCAGATGCATCTTTAAAAATATTTGCTCTACTACTGCACAATAAATGAGCTCATCGTGGTGAATTAAATGCAAGAAATTGAATAAGTGTTATAGTAACTTATGGAGCTCTATATGCGATATGATATTAATTCTTATCTGTTATTGCCACTTTGCCACTATGCACTTATTTGTATCGTACGCTCGTACGCACAACCTATGTAATTCAACGGAAAAATAACTTGTTTAATAAAAATATAGAGACACTGCGACGGAGTTGGAATTTCTGTTTTTGTTGCCCCTGGGGGCACCCGTGCCGGGTACCCCCAGGGGCACCAAATTTGCCTCTATAATGCGGGGTTCTCACCCCTGGACCCCAATCGAAAGCTCCATTTTGCGGGGTTTTGAACAAACAATTTTTTGCTGCCCTGCGGGCACCTTCATTGTTTTGAGCGGAATATTTGTTCTTCTTAACTTAAAAAGGTAAAAAAATAAAAAGATACACCCTATCCGTAATAATTGTCATTAATAAGGTGACCTTGATAGGTTTTTGAGAGATCAGTGGGGTTCACTAGGTCAAGTTGCATACTATTGTCAAGTATATTCGGAAACTCCAGGTTTTTCTGTTGGGCGCTTGAGGGAGCTTTATTTTTTTTAAAAATTTCTAGTATGCGTAATCATTTTTTGAGTAGGGAAATACATGTAAATTGTGTTTTGAGTACAATTATTACCCATTTTACGTCAATATATCATGAAAAATGCATTCATGCGCCCTAGAGAAAAGCACTGGCTTTCGAATGATGTGTTTCACAAGTCTGTAGGTTTTTTCAAAATTGAGTTCTCATCTCTCAAAATTTTGTCGTTTTTCCCTACTCTTTTAACATGCAAAGCAAGGATTGATTTCATGTGAGAGCCATTCATAGCCTATTTGGCTTTGTTTTGGTTCGAAAACTACAAGGTACATCTATCTACATATTGTTCAGCTCGCTCCCACTACATACTTATGAACAGACCTTTTCAAGGAAATCACAAAAAAAAATTATTCTCTTCAACAAGCTCACCTTAAGTAGGCTGATAAAGCAGAATTATCAATTTTTTTGTTAAATTTTACTCTTTTTTAAATTTTCACAGAAATACTTTTGTGTGGCACCCTTCTCTTGCCCCTGGGTAGTTAATGGTGCACCTGGGGGCACCATCGGAAGCACTCGTGGTGCCCTGCGGGGCTGACAGCCCCGGAACCCCGCATTTTTTCCAACCCCGCACTGCGACATTAATTGCGTACACCTACGTTGTAATAGATAGTTAATTTTTATTTGCTACGTAAGCTACGTAAGACACGTAAGCTACGTAAAACGGAGGAGTTGCGTGGCTTACGGAGGCTGTGGGCACGTAAAATTTTAAGGCAACCTGATCGAGTTACGGGCCCGTAAAAATCATAGCTTGGCTCCATTCACTCCTAAACCTCGCTCCAGTCACTTACGAATCTCATGGCTAACTACCGCGATATTCAAATTTCCGCCAAATACCTAGACAAATGTTAGTTTTCTGTTGTACAGTATTTAGTCGAATTGAATTGTGTACATGTCTAAAGGATTTCTAACATTGTGGCACCAATTAACTAAACTAAATATTACCATGTACTTATCCTAAATAACTGTAACTAATTGTAATTATACAACAACAAAAGCACTTATCCATATATATATATATACAGCATCCATTAATCGGGAAAAAAATCTCTCTATGCCTTACTGGCACTTCATAAACACGACGACGACTTTGTGTAAGACGCCGTATCTTTGGTAAAAAGATAAATTCTGTGATTCTGTGAAAAGAATCTGTCAAGTATGCCACTATAAAATAAACAAACATTATTATTTTTACTATTACTATTTACAAATTATTTACAAATCAATACATATTTACAAATATACATTCATGTGTTATAAAATAGAAAAACATGCAAGCTTAACTAATTACAATTATTTACAGAAAAATACATGCAACATTAATACATATATGTACATACATGCCATTAATTTATGAAATAATAACTAACTAATCTATAAACTATCTTTACTTACGTTAATTTAGGACTAAACACCCTAATTACCTGGCTATAACTATAGCTATGTAACATACAATTTTACGTAGTTAGTAGTTAGGTTAAGACCTTGTTACGGAACTTACGTCGCAAATAACCCTAACTATCTAATATGTAAAGATTATAGTAGCGTATAGCAAAAGTGACTACATAATATGTATACGATGCAAATCAAGGTATTTCATTTCATTACTTCTGTAGCTTTTTATTGTGAGAAACTAAAAATCTAAGAACACGTCTGACCTTCAATCAAAGATCAAGTAATGTGTGAATGCAATTGTAGTCAAGTTTCGTTGAAAGAATTCCAGCAAGAAGCATTTATTTGCAACTCTTCACCACAGCTGGTAAACTACAATTCACAACTAATCATAATCAACTGATTTTGTCTCACTAGTTATGGTCAAGTTACATTGTCGTTTATTACACGGAAGCATTACTGACTTTGAGTAATTCTCAAATAAGCATTGTTTTGTTTCTTTCTAAGTATCTAATCTCAGGCTCACTGGAAATAGTTGTCTTTCCAGAAAGATTATTATAGACATTAATTCATTCAATCTTATAAACAATAAACTATTTTAAAAAACAGAGTAAACGTTAGTATAATAAACGATTGCAAACAGGAATAAACATGTATCAGAATAGTACTGTAAATATATTATCCAAAGTTATGCATTCTGTTCACATACGTGTTATAATTTTTTCTGAATCCCCCCTCCCTCCATTAACACCCCCACCAAAAAATACCCTCTCCGGACAACAACAAAGGGCACCTTAGAAAAGAGATTTCCCACTTGTCATACATAGAGACTAAATGTTACAATAAATAGTGTCGAAATAATAGTCTACATAGTGCGATACGAGGCTAAAAAGTAGTACCATAAAATATTTAGAATATGCATAGAGTCTAAATAGTGCGATACAGTACATGGTCCCATTGTGGTTGTTATAATTGTGGTCAACAGTGACAGACACTCGAAATATTGTTTTTATAAAGTAGCCGCTTCTGTTTCCGCTACTTAATTATATCCATATTTGTAGGAGTTTTTCAAAGTTGTCCGGTTGACTCTATTTTTGCTCTGGAGCTTTGTCTAACATTAGATCATATCTGCAGGTTTGAACGAATTGTGTTGATTCGTTCTTGAGTTATCGCGCGAAGGGAGGGACAGATGAATGGACGGACAGACAGACAAATCATTTCTATAAAGTAGCGGAGTTCGTTTCTGTTTGGTGAGACAGTGAGACACTATCTAGTAGGTATTATTAGGTATCTAATCTAGTATCTAGTTATCGGATACGGAACATTAAATACTGGAATTTTTATACTAGTTATTACGAAGTTTATAGTATGATCAAGGTTGTAACTAGCGGTTGGGCATTTGCCCCCCCCCCCTCTGAGAAATCTCAAAAAATAGGTTATTTTGGCATACAAGTGCCATAAATCGCAAAACGCTTTTAGGCTGATTTTGGCTCAAATTAGCCAAAATTTTAGCATTACCATTTTCACCTTGGTGCTCCCCCCGAAAAAAAATCCTGGATACGGTCTTAAGCATGATACAAAACAGTAACGGATTCAAGCAACATTAAACAATAGCTAGATAATTATTAGAAACATTTTTTGCTTCTTTTCCATTATTTGTGTTTAGATGTAATTAAGTGCGTTTACTATTTATTCAGGTTGACATGATGAGTTTGAGAAATAAATTACTTTCTTAGCACGTCAGCATCAGCAAGTCGGAAATAGCATACATATGAAGTCTCGGCGAGGAATTGTCCAAGTCTACAAAATATGAAACAGTTCTTTGGTGTCGTTTAAATTGTATTGTAGTCAGTTCTACCAAAGTGAACCTTACATTTTAGCAGATTATGTGTTTTGCTGGAACTGTAACCTGTAGCTATCATCATGGCGTTTGGATTCGTATATAAAAATTTTAAGGGACGAAACTCTATTTTCCTTGTTGTAGTTTTCATAGCACTTCATGTGAATAGCTCATGTGGTGCTCCTCTTGAGAAGAACATAGAAAATACAAACAATTCTTCAATCATTTCAAGTGTGTTACCATTACTTTAAATTTTTTTTACAAACCTCACATAAGCTGCAAGATCATTCATCATTTGTACTAAATGCAATAAATAATAATTTGAAATACTATTTGCCTAATTTGTAAAATGGATTTTACAGTTGATTTGCAAAGGAGCGAAGAGAAAACGAAAGTAGAGAGGTCCACTGCTTTAGAACACAGCTCTGGTAAGCCAGATGTAATGACTCAGATGCGATATCAGCTTCTTGAAAATCAAAAGAATCTTTTAAGACTCGTTGGGCTGGTGGACAGGACTTGGGAAAATTTCGGAGAAATGCTTCGTAACACGACATTTGGAATTGTGTTAGAAGGACAAAAAGCGTTTGCAAAAGCCTACCATTCGTTTCCACCATTCGTAAATCCTCTCATTCAGAGAGTGGGAGTCTTGTTTGGTACAAGTGGAGATAAGCTCAATCAAGTATTATTTACACGACGGGCCAACGTAAAAGGATTCCTTGATACCTGGGAAGATCACGAACATGACGTAAGTCAGTTTATACTTAATTTATAAAAGCTATTTACGGTCGTATGTAAGAAAGGCTGAGAATGAGTAAATCTACTGAATAGTTTTATTATTTCATGATTTTATAGGAGTACATTTCAATCAAATCAAATTGTGACACGTTTCAATTACTTTTTTCATAATATTTGTATTTATTATGCAACACAATTTAACTATACAATTTTTTTATTTTCAGTTTCATAAAGTTTTTAAAGACAGATTTGAAACCATTAATCAAGAACTTGGAGTTCTGCCATTACCTAACTATAATTTCACGTGGACGTGAATTACCTAGTTTCACATTCATAACAAGTTTGTTCCTAGATGTTTAATATTATTGTTATAGACAATACATTACTATCTGGTAGTTGTTATATAATTTCCAATCGTTCACTCATTTCATTAGAATGGCATGCTTCCATATTAAATACTTTTCACATATTTGAACAAATAAATATTATTGTAAAGTATCTGAGGAACTACAGGAAAGTATAAAGTTAAAGAAATCATATTACAAAAAATGTGACAAAATCATGAATAGTAATAGTATTAGAAACACATTACTTTTGCTCTAGCATAGTATGGAGAATTAACTGAAGGTTACGGAAGAATACAAATTGTAAAGTGATAAGTAAGTAGAGTAAAATCTCTGCCATAAAAACTGTACATTTTGTATATTCCATGTATATTTTGATTTTAATATAACGAAGTCAAGGGAATAACAAATCTTTTTTTAAAAGCTCATAAATCATTCGCTCGCGATAGTAGTTCATATTTTCTTGTTTTACAAAGTCCAATTTTGCCTCACGAGATAGGCACTCGGCGAATTTACACGTGAACATACCACAATCACTGCCGTTTTGTTGTTCAGGAATTCCTTGAACGTTTTCAGTCGTCCACTCACTTGTCTCCAACACTTGGTTTTTCCTTTCTTTTAGTTCGTGACTCAAATAATCCAATAGTGCCTGATAGAGATAAAATTAACCATTATTAAGTTCTATAACAATTATTACACTTTAAACTGTCATGTATGTATAACAATTTACCCGTAAACATTTATCATTTCTTCCACCCAACGAGTCGTAATACTTTATCGTCTTATTTCGCAAATCTGCCACAGCTAAGCACCAATGCATTCCAAGATGAATAGGAAAAATTACGAGGTCGTGTGCAAAAACATCTACTTTACGAGTCCATCGTTTAAGAGCGTTCGAATAACCTTCCTTTAAGTACTTAGGGTAGAAAAATGTGGTAAAAACATGACACTTGGGGTACTTTCCTTCTTTGCTTCTCGCCGCAATTAACTCCATGTAAACATTTATCACCTAAAATTGATAAAATTAGTAGTGTATACAATCAACTCTGAAAACTCCCTTAAGAATAATAGAGAAAATCTGAAAAACTTACATTATCATTCAACCATTTACATGGAGCAAGAGTTTTGATATCTCCTCTAGTAATGTCCACATTGAATACTGTACCCAGTACATCACTGTCTCTCCCATTTTTCGTCTAAACAAATTATCATTAAAATTACGGAAAATAAAACTAAATATAACTAATTAACTACAAAACTACATACTCCATATTGTAGTAACTAACAATTACATATTATACAATAAAATTGTTCTTACAGCTGGAATTATAATGGCCTTCATTTCATCAGTAATCTCGGGTAGCATTAACGGTTGTTCTTCCAATTCAATAACTTCAGTCAAAGTTAATTTTTTTCGAATAGCTTCTCGCAGACTGACATCTAACTTCGACTCTTTTCGTAAAACATCTATGGTTTCTTTTTCTATTTCGATTTGGCTTTTCCTCAACTCTTCTTTTTCTTTAAAATCTGAAAATCTACAAAAATGGTCACATGAAATATAAATATGAATCATATTATTCATATTATTGCTCAATAATATATGCAGGTATGTCATTTCAGTCCATTAAACATAATAAAGTTTCGAAACTGCGTACGATTCAGTTAGCCAACGTTTAGAATATGGAGACGATGTTTGTTCTAAGGCTAAACTATTTATCCTCCTCTCCCGTCCTTTTCTTACAATAGATTCCGACAATATGATAAGGTCATCGTCCACCCGAGATAATGAGATTTCTTTTACGTCATCTTCATTTGACCCCGTTGAAAGAATAGATTGATCCTTAGAAGATTCTTTTTGCAAATTCATACTACTACCCTCTATAGCCTGTTCCAGGTCGCTAAAACTGGTTGGTCTCATATAATGACGTTCGGCCGGTGTTGATGCATAAGCTGGTGTTGGTGTCCCAATTGGATGTTCTACTTTGATGCTACTTTTGACATTGTCAATTTCAAAATTTTCTTTGTCGAGATCAACGAGTATTGGAGATACTTTTGTGGAAATAGGAGATATTTTTCCACGTTCGCCAGACAGTGAATATATTTGGATGCCCTTTGTTCCTTGCACAGGAGTTACATTGATAAGAGAAAAATGAGACTTTAAAGACGAAGAGCTTGGAAGAATTAATTCCGTTCTTTTAGTCAAACTTGACGGAGACGTAATAGAGTCCCACTTCTTGTAAACTGCCTCAACTTGAGGAAGTTCTTCCCGAGAGATCTTTAAATGATTCCCAAATTTTGCCATTGGTGAAGAACGAAAACTGCTTGTGTAGTTAAGTCTGTATAATTAAACAGATAATATGGCTTTAGCTCATACTAATTCATTGCATATTTTTTGTAAAAAAATTATTTTCTGGTTTGAAAAATGTCAATATTCGATAATTTTAGGTTATTAATAGTTTCATCTTCATATTATTTGTTGTAAAAACGAATAAAGCAAGAAACTGACTACAAATAAGTACCTTGTAGAAGCCACTGTATCTAATAACCTTTTCTGAGGGGATATAGCAGATTTCGGTTCTCCAATGACCCTTTCCAAAAGCTGCTTGTAGCGAAGTTTTTCATCCAACCTAACAGTCTACAAAGAATAAACCAAACAAATGAGGTTGCATATAACACGAAAGGGTCCGTAAATCAATAAAGCTGACAATTTAATAAAATTATATACATTGTGAAAATCTGCTTTCTTTCCAAATTGACTAAACCAACCACTGAATCTGTGTTTCTTGATTTTGCTGTGATTAATTTTTCTTAAGTACATTTCTTCTCTAGGATTTGGAGGGTGGTAAGAACTCTTTTCCACAGAACTATGTTTGGTGGAAGACACAACTGCGCTTGTGCTCTGGCCTTTCTTGTCAACAATTTCAGATTTACCCTAAATTTTCAAAGT
The DNA here is from genome assembly GCA_034694085.1 of Pogonognathellus longicornis. Lineage (NCBI taxonomy): Eukaryota > Metazoa > Arthropoda > Collembola > Entomobryomorpha > Tomoceridae > Pogonognathellus > Pogonognathellus longicornis. The sequence continues at coordinate 6,271 of JAQFYB010005157.1, read as the reverse complement.
AATTATAAAGTAATTATTTAAAATGTTAAATAATTGCTGTTCAATTATTTAACATTTTATTTGATTTTATATTTATCATTAATACTAAACATAGATACATATTAACATATTTATGTGTATAAAATTATAATAAGTACTAGAAAGAGAGTAAAGGGACATGCACTGTTAGGGGACATGCACTTATTTAGTGCATTAAATGTATCTTTTGAATATATACAATACTATATCCATTTCCGCATTATTAAATAATATTGATAATTTGACAAACCCTTCTTCCAATGGATCCGAAACGAGCAAAAGACAGCCCAGAACTTTCTTTTTTACCACGTTGTTCGTTAGTATTACTGGGTCTCTGAAGAATGTTTAAGTTAACTCCTCGGTCTGAAATATTATATTTTTATTTTAATTGGTCTGACAAAAATTACAACGTTTAACAAAATTGTTACATCTAATATTAGTATTATCACATAAATATCGGAATATCCATATAATATTATTGCAAACATACAATGCAAGTTAGCTACGTTCTACGTTACTATTATTTATTAAGCATAATTGTCTAAACCGATAAGAAAAATGCAATATTAACATCTCCAGTTTTATCTACTTAGAACGTTCTTGCGTTACGACTTACCAAACTGATGCTGGCCTGGATTTTCCATTTCTACAGAAGGTTTTCCAAAAAATACAGGTTTGGACGAGTCTCTCTTGTAGTACACTATAGAAATGTCGTTGTCTGTTTTCATACGCTTAGATTTTGAAGCTGTGGCGACGCTATCGTCATCATCATCTTCTGTTAGCTCGGCCCTGAAAAATTGGAACATAAGAGATTATCCTCAGAATCCTCACATTATGTTGATTACTAGTTAGATGGACGTTATAAAGACCACTTCGCCACTTGTAAAATTACTTTTTGCAACTGCACTTGAATACAATACAATACCTCTTTGTCTCTCCAACAATGTCCCATAGGGCTTATACAGGCTTGATTCTGCCATTAGTTAACCTTGCCCCAATAAAAGATACAGAAGGTTCTGCAATGCCTAGTTAGAGCTGTGAGTAAACGTAAAACGTAATATTGAAAATTGAAAAATGAATATGTCATTACTCATAAAATGTGAAGAAACTGAAGAAAGATGCTCTATTTCGTTATTGCAGAATAATGTAGCTTTCTTGGGACAGGGTTAACCAAGGGTCAAGTTTTTAAGGCCAGTGTTTAACCCATATGGGATTTCGTCGAAGAACCAAGCGGTATAATCATTACTGTCTATATAGAACACTAAACTAAAAAAATGGACAATTATTTAATTACTCGAAATGATCATGAAATCGTTTTGAACCGCTTCTTTGCGTGAAATCTCCAAGTGAAAATAACGGAGGGGCAGTCAAATTTTCAGCTCGTACGTTTTCACGATCTCTGTTTCTAAAAAACATGTGTTTCACGTTGATGAAAGCTTGCTTTATTACAGATGACATTCTTCTCTGATTTCGACATTTACAAATGCAAACTTATTTTTCATTCGATTAAATTGCTAAGTTTATTACTGATTGACTTGACAGCAATAATAACGTTATATAGACAAAACACATTTATCTTTCTTTATTTCGTGCCTCTGGAAACGTGTGTATATCAATATCGAGATCCACCACCACCATTAAAACACCCTTCAAAAATTATTCAGGTCACTCTGTTGACTGTCCTAAAATTAGACACCGCACTTTTTCAAGCTATCTCATTGTATTACTTTTGATTGTGATGAGTTACTATTTATGATATGACGGAGACGTAAAACTATAATTTTGGAATTATAAATAGTCTTTCACTTGTGTGAAGTTGTGTGTGACTTGTATTGTGTCGTCAGTCGTAGCCTCTGATCTCTGAATAAATAATATCCACGATATTGTCCGAGATTTCGGTTTTTAGATCTTTCTCCCATTCAGCAGTTGGCAGTCATAAGTTCTTCACAATAGGATAGGACATAGCGAGAGTATGATGCATTCTTCTGGCATCGATTGTCTGACAGCGATTGACGTATGATTTATCTAATGATTTTGATGATTTTTGACTTACAGAAGTTCACACGTCTAAAATTGAATTCAAGAGCTTCACCTTGTTCCAATTCAATCAACGCCAAGCTAACCCCGTAAGTCACGTCACCACTGTTGACTGTTAACTGTGGTACCTATGACCTAATAAAGTTGAAAGTTAAGTCATAAAACAAACCATTAAAATAACTGCAAATAAATTATATTTTGAATCAAAAATCGGTTTCTTTTATGTTTTTATTGCCTGCAGACGATGAACCCCGAAAAAACTGGAAATTATTTAATTATTACGATGTACGCAGCGTCGACAGCGTTCCTTTCACTGTTGACTGTTTACAAACCCCAAAGTGAAAGAAAAACAACGAATAAATATAAAATCCCTGGATTAAAATTCGCGGGTATGTTCTTAAGAAACCGAAATGTGACTGTGACAGTGTGAGTGTGAGAAACGGCCGTGGTGTGAGTCTGGGACTGGGACTGCGGGACTCAGCGTGCATTGAAGAAACCTAAAACCTGAGTGACACAAATTCCTAGGGACGGAGAAGCAGACGAGGAAATGTTCAACTCGTCAGCAAAGAAATGAACCCAGCTGCGTTACCTACAAATTCACTGAAAGGCAAAGCAAATGAGTTTATCTTTATCTGCGTTGTTTTAATATGAAGAGCAACCTATTAGTTTAACATTCGCAGCTGCCGTGGATCAGGATGTACACAAGATAGGGTTAATTGCAGCCATTCTCTTTTCTGGAATAGTTAAAAATTAGTTTACTTGGATCTTCTTTAATTCACTAATATTTAATTGTTCAGCTGCCAGGAGAACAACTTCTGGCTGATTGACATTCAAAGTATTAGTACTGGCGTTGTACAAAGTCTAAATTCAATAAGTTCCATACACAGATAATTTACGTATCGTGTTTCTAATCGGCTCATACTTCAAAATGATTTTCTACAGGGGAGCTTTTGATGTTAGTATAATATTTCAAAATGTGTATTGTGCATTAATTGTTAATCAACGTGTTTACATTAAAAATTATGCTGTATCTTTATTACATTTATCTGATAAATCATGCATATTATAGTTAAGTGTGACAGAATGTAACAATTTGTATGAATAGGAATCTAATCATTAATGGTTTTGTTTAAAGGTGGGGAAATGCATGACCAGACGTTTGCATTGCAGCCCGCAATCATGGGCTGCCATGTCCAAATTCGACCCAAAGAACGAACTGCCGTATCCAAAATTGAAGTCAAATTTAGAAATTGTAAAAAAGCGTTTGAATCGGCCAATGACGCTTTCAGAAAAAATTCTTTACTCTCATTTAGATGATCCTAAGGGTGAGATTCAAGTGATGTATAAAATGCAGAACGAGGTGTACTTAAAGCTGCGCTGGTGGAAAAAACTTTTTCTTCCCGGCATCCGTGGCAGGCACAAAACCTTCCCTATCAAGCCTGAAAATATTTCCCCATGAAGCGGCCGCCTTCGGCGGCCGCGTCATGATGAAATATTTCACCAATAATAATAAAAGTTTGTATTTAGGGGAGAGGCAAAACACAATGTGATTCAATAAAGTACCTGTTATCGCGCGTAGCGCGAAAAATTTGAGCTATATTAGGACGAAAACAAACTAAAATGCATCAAATTGGCGCTTAGCGCCAAACATTTTGTACTCTTTTGGTGAAATAACCTATTTTTTCCTATTTCGGAAAGGGCAATTGCTCCCTTCTCACCCCTAAAGACAGTCTTGTAATAATTCTTTTTACAATATCCATTATTTCTTACAAGGTTAAAGTATCCAAAAAACTGCTTTGCAGACCTCACAATATATAGATGGTCCTACTTGGGAGAAGCCTAGGTTCAAAATACCAGAACACTTTATGAAATTGGGAGGGAGGGTTCATGTATGGCTAATGCCCCTAATCCAGATTAAATCAACTTAAAGTTAAGAAATTCTAAAAGCTCGACCGATTTAGATGAAATATTATATTTACGGATTTAAAAATATGACGATTTTGATAAAACTACCGAAATAGCGACTTTCGTATTCCTTCGCGCTGGCGAGCTTACAAGTGTAATATCTGATTTGAAACTATTTGGATGAAACTTATTTTTTGAGGTTTAAAAATATAACGAGTTACACAAAAATATCGAAATTTTGTTTGGCGTATTCTTTCGCACGGCAGCGTCTGCGCGCTTATGACACAAATCTCTAATAGTACCGTTTTGGATGAAATTTATTTTTTGTGGGTGGCGATTTACAATCAAATATTGAAATGATAGGATGTTTATTACATTTTTTTTCGCGCAAAACCTGTAAGACAGACCTTTATTTTTCCAAATTTTTAAACTGTGTATTGTAATGTTATGCTGCGTAATGTAATTATAATTAAATCATTGATTTCATGTTTGCTAACCCCAAAAAATAAATGTCAATCAAATCCATTCATATCAAACGATCTAGATGGGAATCGGACAGAATAAAACAGACTATTGCTAGGTTAAACTAAAATCAATAAGAATGATGTCGCTCCACCCCCTTTTGCCGGATTTGGTGCAGTTTTTTATAATTACAAATACTTTGTGGCCTAAAGATTTCTACTTGATTTATTTACATATACGATAAGTAATACTGTTAAGGTATGTAGTATAGTTATTTTCATTGAATTCCTAGGCCAAAGCGACTTTTTTAGAAATTGGTGGACCGCTGATTAAGCTAGAACTTCCCCATTTAAGGACCAATCTAATTTTTGAGATAGCTTTCTTCCCTTTTTTTTCTTCTATTTCTTACCTTCTTTTGCCCATTTTTCTTCCCTTCTTTTTCCTCTTTTCTTCCCTTCCTTTTTTTCCTTTTCTTCCCTTCCTTTTCCCCCTTTCTTGCCCTCCTTTCCCTTTTCTTCCCGATAAGAGTGGAAATTTGCGGCTTCGCCGAAAATTTCCCGGCATCCTAGATGCCAGGATGCCAAGGTTTTTCCACCACCGTAAAGCTGTACAGCTAGTACAGCAGCGTAATGTTTCTTGTAGAATCATCTCATTTGGTATGTATTTTGCAGGCCAGGATATTAAACGAGCTGTAAGTTATTTAAGATTAAGACCTGACAGAGTTGCTATGCAAGATGCTACAGCCCAAATGGCAATGCTTCAATTTATTTCCTCTGGATTACCGAGAGTTGCTGTCCCTTCCACAATTCATTGCGACCATTTAATTGAAGCTAAGGTATATATTTTTCAATTGATTAAATATAATAGCCCCCGTGGAATGTGGAATAAAATGGGCCACTAACATCAGTTGACGCTGCCGGTCTGTTATGCTATTCATGACATTTGGATTCGTGTCCAGTGTCCACGGCTGTTAATTTAGAAATAATTTGTTTGGAACATTTATTAATAGTATTCTCATGTTAAACGATACGCAGACAGGAGGTGCAGAGGATTTGGCTAGAGCTAAAACGACAAACAAGGAGGTATACGACTTTTTGGCAACAGCTGGAGCCAAGTATGGTGTCGGTTTTTGGAAACCTGGCAGTGGAATCATTCATCAGATTATTTTAGAAAACTATGCGTTTCCAGGATTGTTGATGATTGGTAAGCAATACGATTTGATATTAAAAAAATGTTCTAAGTATTAATTAATTATATTTGTAAATGTGTCCCAATACATACTGTCAGTAGGTAATTCATTGCACTATTTTCGAAATATGGTGATACGATAGGGACGTGGTAATAATATGAGATTAGTTTTTGTTTCATCCGTCTATATAATTATTGGTTAGGTAATTAGATAACCATTTAAATGTAATAATGTCCAAGAGGGTGTATGTATCTGTATTATATTTCACTCAGATACGTGTATGTAGGTACAATACATCGTGCTCTATTTTATTAACATTTTAGCTACATAGTACATACTTAGATAATAAACACAGTCAACTGTATACTGTGTAGTGTATATTGTATCATAATAGTGTCAGAGCAGAATAGAAAGTTCCTGTTCCTACCGACCAAACTGGATAGTGTTTGTGATATTGTAATGCACTGCTACCTTTGGACTCCGAACATGTATTTCAAGGTTGATCGTTTTGAGCCTTCTGCGTTATCTTGGTTAATTAAAGCGTTAAATATATGCAATGGACCTTTTCATTATTACAAAATTGTTGGAAGAACTTGGAAGAATCACACGGACGGTGTAGCGGTTTTCGGCTTATTTTCGCCGTAATTCAAAAACTGCTCA
>JAQFYB010005156.1:0-14651 GCA_034694085.1 Pogonognathellus longicornis | reverse complement strand
TTCATATTTTGTATGTTTATCAGGGAAAGTTACCTCAATACAAAGGGAAAAGAGCTCGAGGATTTTTCTGAGTGTACAAGGTCGAATACAAGGAAGGGGAAAACGTTAAATTGCTCCTTCCCGAAATCCCAAAAATAGTTATTTTACAAGAAAAGTTAAAAAAGTGGAACATTTTTTGCCCCCACTAGCCGAATTTCATGATCGTTTGTTTGCAAGATTGGCTCGTAATTTTCCCACTTCACGCGACCCGAGGCAATTTTGTATATCATATTGGCATTTGCTCGTCTTGAAATCGATTTCTTTAGACGGCCCTGTACATAATATGTATAATACCTAACATGACCTAACCTTGAATTATGCATATGTATAGGTATACATATATAGTTCATGCATACAATTCAAGGTTAGGTCATGTTACGAGTAGGTAATGGAATGTTACACAAAATTTCATTATGGAATTTAATAATGCAAATAGTATTAAAGATTATTGCAATTAAGAAGTTTTCTTGTAGAATTTTCCAAAGATTAGGTATTAGGTATACTTGGTATACTATATATAAACTAATCAACGGTAATGGCTTTTTGCGGAAACTTTGTGGTATATTTCACAGAAAATTAAGAGAAAGGCAAAATAGTTGGTGTGCAATAAGAGTGTAAGTAAAATGATATCAAACTACAAGAAAGAAAATAATTAAAATAAAATATACCTTCTTGTCGTGTATCTTTCGTAAGACGAAATTTTTGTTCGGAGCAGGAGAAACATTCAGGTGAAATGGAAAGAGTAAGTACCTATACTCACTATAAAATGAAAAGTATTAAGCAAAATAAATTTCATTTTGGTCATATAGTTTAGCCAGTCATTATGAAGAGGTAATCAAATTATCCTTATTATTTAATGGTTGGCGAACACAATTTTGCAATCATTGCAGAGACCAGAATTTGTCAGATTGTGTTTTATTTGTCATGCATTCCATGCATATAACCACTCAAAACAACATAGCTTATATAGTTATCGGTTTACTTACAATTGGAAATGGGTGTATAAAGTGTATTTTTAACTTCCATGAATTGTTAATTCGTACCATCATATCATCACGAAAATCATGGTCAATATTATAACAGTCAAAAACATTTGGAACAACTTCAGATTTACTTTTAAGTTATCTACTACTCTATGGTTTTTCCAAGCAAATGGAAAATGTAGTTTAACGTTTAACTTGTGCAAGGCCTCATGGTTTATTCATCGAAATGCTTACAATGAATGTGCTAGTATTTAACTGAACCACAGATCTTCCTTTCTTGATGAAGTAATGTTACAAAAACATTTACTCTGATCTGGACTCTTCTGATATCTTTACACGCAGTTTGTAAGTACAGCATTTTACATAGTACTGTATATTAGAGACTTACATAGGTCTGGACGCGTTTGGTCCAACGCAACGGCAGGCCAAACAATCAAACAATTAGGTACATTATACAGACGGCAAAAAGTTGATACCGGAAAGTCTCTATTGTAAAAATAATATATTATGTAATAAAATATATATAAAATAGATTTTGTTTAGAGTGTTATAGTTATAATATTGAACTTCCACGACATTATTTGAAAGGGGGCAAAACACTTTTTGGACAATATGTATAAATCAAGGACTCCTACACAATAGAACGACAAAAGCAAGAGATCAGAGGGCTACAGGAAAAAATTCTGAAGTTCTGTTAGTAGACAGAATGCGATTTCCAAACTTTTAGATTTACTTTTACTTATAGAACACCTGGGCATGCGCAGTTCAAATTAAACAACTTTGATTCAATCGTTCGTCCAATTGTTTGAACTTTTACATTTACAATTAAAGTCCATTCTATACGTAAATGAATTGTCCAACTTTTACATAAAAAATATTTCCATTTTTGTCCAAAATAAATCCAAAAGAAAATGTAAAAGTAAAAGTAAGAATTTTCGCAATCTGTATAGTATTTTCTGACAAAATATTATAGGATAGATACAGTGCAGTGAGTGGGCCTTTCGGATTTATGGTTTTTGCAAGCACATTGATACCTTTTTAGCTACTTATATGAAATCAAGGAATCTTTGAGACGTATAACGTATTCAACCATTTTTAGGTATACGATATTATCCATTTGCATGCTATAATTCACACTTTAAATTACATGTAACGAAATTTTAATCATTTACGACTTTTTATTTTTACTTAAAAATGATTGTAACTCGTGAAGAATTTGTGACAGTTAAATCTATTTTGTATAATATTATTGACTGTTACGGTGGCAGCTCACAATGAAACTTAATTCTATTAACATAGGACTTCAAGAATTAATGTCTTCATGAATATTCATTGACGTCACGAGAATTAAAGTTTCCATATACATTCAAATCAATCAATATACATTAACTAAGGAATGCATTTTATTCTTTTATTCAAATGTATATAGTACATACGGATTACATGTATATGACAATAATAGTACAAGGTTATTCTATATCTGTTATATGCCATAGGAGATATAAAATAACGCATTTGCATAAGGTAAAGAAGGAATTATATGATCGCAGCTACGGTACAGTGAAGCGAAATAAGTAAATTACCGATGAGTATATAAACAGATCAAGAACTCAAGACTGGTATACATATCTTCTCTGTGCTTCTGGTACTTATACGCTATATACATTTCTATGAATTTTTAATAGTCAGCATGCAACTCACAAATCTTCAAACGTATATTATAATACCCGCAAACAGTTTTCGAGTAGTTCTAACCTATATCTTCTAAAAGCCAAGTCACATTGAATTCGTTTTCGGTTGGCTTACAGTCTTTCTATAATTCGGCTGCTGTGTGTGACATTAAGAAGATCATGCTCTCGACTCTAGTCCCCCAAACAAGAAACCCCACTTCTGTGGTCGGGCTTTTAACAGAAAACATCTAAGTATGTATTATATAAACACAAAATTCATTGAATATGCAACGGATAGAAACAAGAACTGTCAAAATAGCACAACTAGCTCTACCATTCAAGAATAGGAAAAGTTGAAATAGTTTAACATCACAAAATACCTTAACTGAATAAGCAAAACAATAAGGCTCAAATCTTCTGCTGCACTCTCATCTTTATTCCCATAGATTAAATTCCATGTTTAATATTAGGAATAAGAAGTCGCCATTGGAATTCATGCATTTAAGTAGGTATACAAACTATAAACCCACGCAAGAAACATGCATAGCGACTTGTCATATCTATGTAAAATTAAACGTATTCTTCATATCTAATCTCTATATAATATAGTTTAAATATGCACATAGTTTAAAACCCCTACATTAAACTAAACCTCCACACACACTATGCTTGTTACATACAGTTGCAATTACTAAACCCAAAAAGGCAGAGCAAAGAAAACAACAGTCAAATGGTCAAGCAGAGTTACCAGGCGTGTAACACCATTTTATATATATGAGGGGACAATAGGTTCATTAATTGCAAGGTGACTGCTATCATACCAGCTTGATTTCAGCTAGCATTTACTTACTGTTTAAATTTCAGCTACCCGGCAACCTGCTTACTCACAGCTACATGGTAGCATGGTTACTCACAGCTACATGGTAGCCTGGTTACTCACAGCTACTCAGTAACCTGCTTGCTCACAACCACTCGGCAGCCTGAAAGTTGGGTATAAGAAGACGTATAGATTCTATCTAGGTTTATGAGCGATTTTCAAATAGGTATGCTTAGGGTAAAGTTTGAATATAGGGTACAACGAATACTGATAAAGTAAAAAAGCCTTTTGACGTCAATAAGGTGCTCTGTTTCTCACTCCTTTACTATGGCACAATATTCCAAAATAATTTTTTCACTAAAACTGAAGAAAAAAAATTCTGTGATTTAGTCAATTAAAAGGAACATAAACAAACAAGGCCCTCATAGTCCAGTTAATCAGTTAAAAACTGTAAACAATTATTTAAAAACTGTAAACAATTATTTAAAAACTGTAAACAATTATTTAAAAATGTGAGTAACACACAGCAATATTGCAGAAGAGGGAAGCATAGCGCCAGATTGACGTCACAGCGGATTTTTCACTTCATTAGTATTCGATTTACCTTATATTCAAACTTTACCCTAGGTATACCTATAAAAATATTATTACTAAGCTAAACATGCCTTCGTCGGTTTCTACTTCCAGCAAAATATGTCTTTAACCTTTGCAATGTTTGGTTCCCTCACAATCGAGTGTAGCAGCTTTAGGACCATTTAGATAGGAAGTAAGTGAGGAAGTTACATTAGTAGGTAACGCTAAATCTCAATCCTTTAGTCCCAGTAAGCATAGCTAAATCCTAACTGACTTCAGTCTCACAGCCTAAAGCATCTGCTGTGGTTAATATCCCTGCTGCCCCCTCATATGCTTACAAATACCTGTTTACCTTGTGTATATATATAAACGTGCATTATAAGACTGTAAGACACTTCTTGCTATAAGAGACGTTTGAACATGTGCATGTACCTGAGGCTTGGCTGAAAGAATTGTGCTTGTGGTCATATATTATTATCCTGGGATATTATTGTGGAGTAGGTATACATATAGAAAAGTATTTACAGACAACCAGGTTTGTTATGTATCTAATATACCTATGTAAAGATAAGAAAGTTTTACTCCTCCTGCAACCACTACCACAGATACTACTCCTACTAGTTCTACAGGTACTTTCATAATATAAACCAAGTAAGATTTGAGCCTATAAAGTCAAAGACATGAACATAGAATGGAGCATTCCTTCAGCTTGAATTCAATGTACTAAGAGCGTACCTGAAGAATATTATTTAGATTTAGATATTACATACGTTTACTTAGAGTTTATAGGTGTACGTATACCTATGCATGCATTTGTATTGTAAGATACTTTACCTACTGCACTACAAACTACAATCACAAAAGAAAGAACATTAGCCCTAGTGCAAGTAGTATGGAGTTGAATTACCTGAGTTAGGTTGTAGTTGTAGTAGGTGCTCTGTTTGTGCTGAGAGCTGAGTTTTCTATCCTTAGAAATGTCTTATATCTCGAGTATCTAATTCTGAGTGGATTCATTTCCGTTTCGAATAGTAGTCTGTTGTTGAGCTGATTGAATGGCATCGCCTAGCATAGCAGCTACTTGCTACTTCGTTACAGATTGGCTTGACCTCATTAAGCCATTCACCATTTTCGACTTTTACTACCACATAAACCCATACGTCTTCTCGTGCTTACCTTGCCTTACTGCTGCAACAAGAAATGTACGGCAGTAGGTTTCTGTGTTAAATCTAAATATTATCATTCTTCGTAACATGTATATACGACAACTACAACACACTACACAGTCGTTCCTACAATAATATCCCCTTTGCTCATTTACATTCAATTCCTTTCGATTGAAAGTCGCAGATGTGTATGTAATAATAATTTTAGGCTGTGTGTGGATTTGGATTTATTAGTGATTGTGACCGAATTCAAGTATTTAGCATTGCAGACAAATGCTTTGACAAAATTTTTTATCAAAAATGGATTAAAAGGTTTGTTTGAGTAACTTCTACATATTTAGACTGACTAAAATTTTAAGGTAGGCACTCTCACTGTGTCAATCTGTGGAAACATATTTTTCTCGTGAATAGTCATACGGAACAAGTTTAACTGACTTTTTAAAATGAGTTTTGCACAACGAACTGTCATCGTGGCTTTTGTGATATTTCTATATGCTGATTGGGTGACAGGTAAAAATCATATTTTGTATTTTCTTGAAAAACCCCGTATATAAAATTTCGATAAAGATGAGAAACAAATATATTAAATCTTGAATAAATATCTGAGTCCAGTACATAATTTTATGTGCTATTGATATTTTAGCTAGAATTTCTACCCGGTGTTTTGTATGCCGATCTCGGGGTGAATTGGGCGATTGCAGAGACTCATTTAATTACAATGACACATCCATAAAAGAAGTTGTAGGAAATCCTATATCTGTAACTCCATGTCCGTCGGGTTGGTGTGCCAAAGCAATTGAAGGCATCAGAGGACCTCCAGATGGTAATGTGTAGATTTAGTTACTCTCTTAGTATAATCTCTTATAAATAAAACATTCTCAGCCACTTTATAAATATCCCTACATGAAATTTCCACATTAGAGTCTATCTTCACTTCAGGAAAGCTGTAATCCGATTTGAAAAGTATTAAAATTGGAATAGTGTTATCAATACATAGAAATAGACGGGAGAAACTCTTCTTGGCAAAAAGCTTCTTTGACTGAGGAACAGAATATAAATAATATAATGTTCGTAGATAATAAGTAATGGATGTAGGAGGAAATGTAATATAATTGAAAATCAATATACATACATAAATAAAATGTGAGTTTTTTCCCTCACAGAGTATGGGATGGCTACGGATCGTTCTTGTTTGCTGCAAGCTCCTTCGGACGGCGAGGAAAGATGTGCTGAAGTAATGCGACACAACAAACAGACACGTCTATGTCTTTGCAAAGGAGATTTGTGCAATTCTGCCATGACCGAGAGGAAGAGTTGTCTGATGGCATTAGTGTTCACTGTCTTAGGTTTTATGTATAATGCTATTGTGTCATGAACGATTGACGCTAGTTTGTGAAATATTTCTTGCACCAGCTAGCTTCTAAATACGTTTAGATGTATTTTGGAAACCGTGGAATTGATGCCCGACACTTATTATCCGCTAAATAATGGAAAAATTACCATACTTAATACATGACTATGTTGACAACCAAAAATACTACAATCTATCTTATGTAATGTACGAGAAGGCACCGAGAATATACTATTTTATTTACTATGGAACAATTTTTTGATACCTATGTCGTTTTTTTATAGAATAAAATAGAGCGAGATAAAAAAAATATTACGAAAAAGAAGTGCTTGGAAATGCGTTAGTTTTTATATGAATCACATTTCATGTACATAGTAGAAGTGTAAAGTTATATTATTATGTCGCTATACAATTGGTTACATAATAACAAAAAATAAATTAGAAACTCAGGTATCATTAAAAATAATTTGTATCGAAATTACATTCAATACGTTCTCTGTACTGGGACTATTGGACGTTAGTATGCATTTGTAACGGTTAGTAAATTTAAACGATTACATACAAATTGTCTTATAATTGCATTTCAGTATATACAAACGAACTTCACATTTCATATAATTTTTTTTTGAAATTGAAAATAAAACTTGTAAGTTTGCATATACAGTTGCATTGAAATCTAATTGTAATACACATAAAATATTATATTACTATATATAGTTGAATCATCATCATAATATTATTATCAGGGTTGGTATTTTCAGTAACGTAAGCATGCCTTGTCCAGGAAATATGGATAAACGCGTTAAAAAAGAGAAATTTTGGAATAATACGTAAAAATATGGAAGAGTACAAAATCGCCAAGTTATACACACTTTTTACATGGGAAAAGTTGATGTGTAAAGCATTAAAATTTATGCTTTACAATAAGAGATTTCAATAAACGCAACATTCAATTACCATAAAGTCTGTACTCAAATATTGGATTCAACTTTTTTCAATGTTTTAATTTGTGCTCAACTTTTGTACATGCCCTATACATTTATTAAGTACTATTATCCTTATTTTTCTACAATTTCCATATTTTTCAATACGGAATAAGGTTTTTTGGTTCCCGTAAAATACGTATTTTTCCTTAAATGTCCCAAGTTCCATATCTCCCGCACTTTCAACCCTGATTATTATATAACACTGAAATGTATATATATATATATCGTTACAATGTATCTGCTAGAATTTCTTATATTATATTGTTTCACATATAACATAATTATTTAATAATCATGCATTGTTTACTTTTTCTTTATCTTGAGAATATTCCACGGAGATATTGTTGGGGAAAGGAGACTTTCGGCGTAATACAGAATTGATGGATCATCCATTGCATTTAGAAAGTAGGATGCCGCGGATGGAGCAGACTTGAAAGCTGCAGCAGGTAGATGAGAAGCCATTGAGTCATGGGAAAAAGAGAGACCCAACAATGGTGAATTGAATCCTTCAGCAAAGCCTCCTGAATGGTGACTATACATCATACAATTAAATTCCAAATTCAACTATAGTACGTTTAATTACGGTCACTTTCTCAGTTTCTAAAGATTATAACAAATTATAAGGCATATACACATAGCATAGCAATATTTTTATTTTTATTTCTCCAGCTTATATTTAGTGTTAGTGAACTTTCATCAGATTGAAGCTGCAGTAATGCTGAAGTTTCTTTGTTGGCATTCAAAGAAAAGACGGTGCTGTATTTTGATGAAAGCTGCAGAGATGCGGAAGGTCTAAATTCATTTCGGATTAATCCATAGCATTGCATGCGGAAAATATTTATTTCGTTGCTTAATTGTAGGTAGCTAATAATATAAACCCCTATATACTAGTACCTCTGTACAAACATTTTGTTACTTTCATCGCAGGGCCTCGATTGCGGGACGAGAAAATCGCAGTAGGATATATTGTAGAAACAAACTAACATTTCTATTAATCCTTCTTATCAGCTCATTACGATATAACCCAGCCCAACACTATTTGTAGTGGTGCGTTCGGTGTTTTACTTTACCAAATCGGATGACAGATGACTTACTAAAAATTGGTAAATGTAAACTCACCACTACAAATAGTGTTGGGTTGTGTTATAGCTTAATGAGTTGATAAGAGGGATTAAGAGAAATTTTAGTATGTCTCTTCAATACAATTCTGTTTATGATTGCATGTTGCGCCAAAAAATGCGCCTATGCGGGTCAATATCCACCTAAAATGCATTTATGTATTTTCTTCCTGATTATAGAAGGACCAATTCACGATTTTTTTGTACTTTTATGGTAAAATAGTTTAAGTTTTGGGATTTTGGGAGAAGCATCATTGCCAATTGTCTTCCCCAACCCTGTATAAAGCTTAGTTTCTTCAAAGATCCAGGATCGATTAAAATATGAAACAGCAGTATAATTCTATTTATCAACAGTTCATTTTTTGACGTTGTAGACCATATAAATTCCTATTCAATTTCTTGCTGGAATAGAAACCCTACACATTTTACTTAAAAATAATAGAGCTTGTATAAACAAAATAATATTTCCCAAGGATAATATTAAGAAATATTTCAACAAGAGTTCTCCATATTATATATGAAAACTACTTGGAGTTGGAAGGAAAAGACGTAGGCGATATAGGCACTTTAGAAAACCAGACTTATAGAATAAGACATAAAAAGCCGATTGTTTAGTTTAGTAGAAAAAAGACAAGCTATTCAGTTTTAGTGGAATAAATTAGTATTAAAGCCAAGTGCGTACTTATAAAATTCTACTTATGTTAAAGAGTTACAATATTCACAGAAATCAATTTCCATAGGGAAGATTAGGAAGCTCGAAGATGCTATGTTTAATGCTTCAATATTAATGGAATAGTGGTAACAGTAGTAATCATTTAAATTGTACATCATTAGAAACTTAGGTATTTGGTTTGGATATAACAAATAATAATATTATTACAATTTGTGGTATTGTGGTAAAAAGTGCACTCTTTTATGCATCTACTATGATTTCACTGTGTTAGTCCTTGTTTAAACTTTTGCCAAGATATGCACGTATTTTACTAGGAATTTTGTTTCACTCGAAACCCAACTACATTTGTGAGTATGCTATCCAATTTCGTAATATCTACAGGTTTCGTCGTCTGAATTTACAGTTATATTTACTACTTACTAGTGAATCAGAGCCCGCGCTCCGAGTGGGTATGGAAGTGCTTGCAATCTATATTTTTTGGCCAACTCAACTTTTATTTGTTAAATTTAGAAGTCAAAAATTCTAACTTTTTTATTTTTGATTGAGAATTGAAATATTTACGTCATAAATATACTCCATTTATTTAATTCCAATTAATACGTATACTAATCCTTTTAATTCAAACCCCTCGCTACCCTCCATTTATTTCAAAGGATACAAATACTAATACCTATAGGTGCCTACTTTATTAATTTTTTTCAAATTTTTCTAAACGCTTGCTCCCGAGCTTCACTCTGTATCTAATTTTAACCCCCTCCACTATTTCACTTTTAGAAAACATGTATCCCCATCTTATACCCTACATCTATTTCAGTTTTCACAAAATGTCTTGCCCACATGATCATTCATTGTGAGAATGTGTAGGTCATTACAAATTATTATTTTATGGAATTCCAAATATTATGATAATATTTTCATTTCTCAGCTCAGGAATTTAATCTATTTATTGCAAAAATCGTTCACTTTAACTTTTTAATTATATACTTAATATGAATGAGCGTTTAGTTTAGCTTTGCAATTTTGTTATTACATTCATCCGGGACGGGCATATCAATGAGGACGTTCACTCCAGTCGGGTAGCTTTGAAATCATAACTTGTCGCTTACACACAACCTGTCAATTGCTTACTGACTCAATTACATATTATAACTTTATTATATTGAGAATAAGTTTGAAGTCCTCAGGGAGACATTGTTATTGCCTGGCCTTTTTTCCTCCTTGAAAACTACAAATGACAAATACTCCCCTCGTCTTCAAGGACGTGAGATAAATTCGAAATGCAGGACTAAACTACAATGCACATCATTTGGAGGCATTATATGTAAACTGAGATAAAATTGAAATCCTATACACACTATAACCAATACTTTTCATATAAAATTTAATTATCGTAGTGGATCTCCAGCTGGCTATATATAGTTATTTTCGTAGTATTAATACGAGTTCAGAATTTGGTTTCTTCCGGGAAATGAAGCTCTGAATTATTAAGATGCGGGAACACTCCTAGTTGAGTAGCTTCTGGCATTTCCGTTATGTTACAAAGGCAGATAACCTATACAGCCTATACATGCAAATGTAAATAACTGATACTGGCAAACAAATTTCGCTCAGCTTATCTCATAAAACAACCTGCATTGCAAATACTTTACTTGTTTACTATTTCTACTCGTAAATGCGAAGCCTTAAACAAAACAAAAGTTAGGAATTCGAATAACTCGTCTCGTGCATTACTATTATAAATAGTGTATCTACTAAAAGACATAAGTCGACAGTCATACAACTTTAATTTGTTTATCCTAGAACCAATTATATACAATAAACTTCGTTTCAACAGTAATGAATATATTAAATTATTGAGTGTATGAATTAATCGTTGTAGGTATTGAAAATTAGTCAAGTTGGCAGCAGCCCCCCAGCAGCTACATGTTGTGATTTTTTCACAGATGAATTCCCAAGTAAGGTGAACCGAAAGAGTAGCATGTGAATTGAAATAAGATAGAATTTTGTGCTTTGCCATTTTTGAGGATTATTAGTATTTTTAAAGAAAGAGAAGAAAATGTGAGAGATAAATAATGTACACGTTTACCCATTTGCAAAAGTGCCGTATTTTGAAGGCTTTATTGACTTTCAAAGGTTTACGAGAGTGATGTTAGTGTTAGAGGTACGAGCAACCAATAACTGCAAAGGGGGAATAGATTTGTATTAGAGATTCAAACATTATTATTTAATGTATTAACAGGAATAGAGTCTAGTGTCTATTTTATCTCCAGTACATAATATACACAAATTTATAGTTGGTCTCATCAAAGTATTAGTAATTAAAACAAAATCCCCACAACAACATTACTTGCAAGTTAATGACCTTTCGGCAATATTAGTTACTTAGCGTGACATATATTTGTTTCAAAATACATGTAATTAGCAATTTATACATATTTTACATAATATATTCACTCGTTCGCAAATTATGTCTTCGGCATCATAGCTACAGAAACAAGTCTCAAACAAAAACTTGTCTTCTTCCTGTACGTCCAATACTGTTTAGTTTACAATACAACGAGTGCTACTCAAAAACATTCGTATGAGGAACTATAACGCAGTCTGTGTCTGTAAATTGTTTTCAGGAGTTCAGTTAATAGTTAATCGTCCAATCATAAAGTAATATTTATCTCCACTTGGTATACATCTTGTAACAATACAGAAAATGTAAATTTCAAGTTCAATTAATTAAAAATATGTGAATCTCGGGCAATTCTTCAATATCTACCATTTAAACTCATAAAATTATAATTCGCCTGCTTTGTATATACAATTCATAGTTATTCATACATAATTGAAAATAATACTTTCCATTCTCTAAATTAAATTTTAAATTAAAATTCAACTCATTGGATAATGAATTTCGTTGTAAATAATTAGTAAATATACAACCTAGTATTTCAGCGCAAAATGGTATATAAAAATGTAGTAATATTTTAAGGAATGTGCATACATATTAAAAAAATGTAGTAGCCAGTGAAGTATTAAAATCAGAGTGTTGACTGTGTCAAATTTTGTCCGTGTGAATAAAATTATAGAGGAAGCATATGAATATGAAAATACATTAAACATATATACTATACACTATGAAATCAGTAAGATTTGGGCAAATTTTGTTTTGCAAATTATAATAAGGGATTAAAGTGGACTGTATAAATATTGTATGTAGTATGTAGTATGTAACTAAATTACAAACTTAATGTTAGTATAGTGCTCACAGGTACGAATGATGGAAAGTTGAATTTGACCTGTTTTTAGTGTTGGACAGTGTATGACAATTATCAATGTCATAATTAAAACGCATCTCTATATATAGTAGGTAGGTACTGTATGTTGAATGAATGCGAAGTTAATTAGGTATAAGTAATTACAAATGTGTAGATGTAGTATAATAGTAGAAGCTGTAGGTAAGTGATTGTCGTTTTGTCAGACACGGAAGAAAAAGAAAATATTTTTAGCGTGCTCCAGAGGAGTTGTGTTACGAATTTAAGGCAGTTTGTTAGGAAGCGTGTTGTGAGTGTTGTGGTGGTTGGAAAGAGGTAAAAGTACTCAGGTTAAGTACGTAGTTAGGTTTTATGTAAATGAAATTGTGTTTGTTTAACTTTTGTTCAAAGTTACGTTAGTAAAGTGCTGTAGGCTTAGTAGTCAAAGAACATGGCGGATTACTTGGCTATTTCAAAGAAAGGGAAGAAGGGTCGTATGCTTCGTAAGATGTTTGGCTCTAGTCCTTGTTCGACCCGACGCTCATTCAAAGACAGCACCGTTCGTTTGTGAGGAAAAGCGGCGAAAAACGGCGGATGTTGTGAAGCGTATTTTGCAGTGTCAACGTCAGCTAAGTATGGATCATTTTCATGATACTCCGTGGCAGCCTGTGACAACACATTTCACATTAACTTTTCTTTTTTCTATTATAACCAATAAAGCTCTACATCCTTGAATTTACTTGCCATAATATTATCTATCATTATGCATTGTCGTTGATCAAAACGGAATCTACTCACTAATCAACTAATATTGTGTTATTGTTATTACAGACATTATTTGCAAAGAAGTTTGATAAGTTGATACCTCTGTAGGAAGTGGTGGTAAAAATACTCCTTCTGGTGTTAGGGCTTCAGGGTTCAATTGGGAATGGGCTCCATGGCTACCTCTGCCTCGACTTGGACCAGCCGGAGCACCTCGTCCGCTGCTAAAACTTCTCAGTGATCCAAAATCATTGCCTTGAGAAAAAACCATTCAGAACCACTTTAGAGAACACAGACTTAAGTTCATTGTAATTAATCTCCATCTCGAATCGCCTTCAAGCACAGCTAATTCACACCAAATCTATAGTCAACGCGTACAAAACCTTTTAGCAGTACAGATTTTGGTTCGTTTGACGCATTCATACTATAGAATGCTCTACAACCTATATTTACAGTTAGGTATATATAGGTACGTTGGTACTTTATATATTATATGAATAATAATTTTATGTGTTTGTTCAATGCACACGACACACGAGACGAAATTTTAAAATTACAAAAGATTTCACAGACGTATTAACACAACGTGACAATACTACAAGGAAAGTTCTTTGTTACAGTGTAATAGAAATGCAAAGCTAAATTACATAAAGAGTAGAGACATTGCACCTATGTACCGACCTACCTGAAGGTACATACCTATTAGCACTAAACGCAAATCGAATTCACAATCGCAAATCTCGGAACATTCACATTGTGTAGCAAATACTGCACTGTGCGGTGTTTTTTATATTGAAGATGAATAAGTTTTACTGCAGGTATAGACAGTACAGAAATGAATTTGGTATCTTGTCTGGTAAATCGCCATTGATGTATTATAAACACTTTCGTCACGTTATTCTTATTAATAAAATATACACTACCATTATTTACGCCTATCAGCAATGTACATAATAAAATGTAAGTTGTAGGTATAGAGCGGATGTACGTAATATTATAGTTGAAGGTAAAGCAGAGATCTTTTATTCCAATTTCTTAAAGAATTGCGTTATTTTAAGCCTAGCACCATTTAGCGCGACAACTTTGCTTGGTAAAACTATGCCAACTCGCTATTTCTTTGTTATGTAGTAGAGCGTCTATAGGGTCGCCATTTTCCAGCCCAACCCTATCTGGCTCCTCGAGCATGCCAACCCAACGCAGCCCTAACCCTTCGATTTTATCTTTTATCCAACCCCACCCAACCCTGACCCAATTTTCAGAAACCCAACCCGAAC
>JAQFYB010005155.1:0-14651 GCA_034694085.1 Pogonognathellus longicornis | reverse complement strand
TCGTATCGACAACGTATCGTATCGACAACGTATCGTATCGATAAACGCTTTCCGATGCATCGATTTACAGCACTAGCTACATGTAGGGTGGAGGTTTTAGTAAGGAAGATTCAGTCTGCGGTTGGTATTTGCATTTATAAACAAGCAGGAAATCTTAGCTTGCACCTTGTTGTATGTTTAATGGTATCTAATGTCTCCAACAAACAGTATCTTCGCATTCCCATTCTCTGAAGCATTGATTATGTCTGCTCTGCAATGTATGTAATGATTTTAAAGGCCTGTTCTATAGAAGTTTATGCGTTGAGACCATATTATAACTTTTGAAATAGGTACGAAGTGTAAGGAGTTGAGTTTTTGTGCGGTTTCACTCCGTTATTTTTGAGATGAACGGGAACGGGACTCAAGATGAGAATGTGGTGATATTGTGGATACATAAATTCTATTGGAATTAATAATTAGTAAATATTTTCTCTTAAGGCCAATATTTATTTATTTGTGATCACAGTAAATTTTATAGAACTTACATACACAGATAGAAATAAATCTTTTATTTTCCTGCTAATAAAATATAAATGTAAAGATGGAAAAGTATAATAATGTATTTTTGTGGTTGACAGATCCGGGAGAAACGCAAGGCGTGAAGAACCTCTGTTGGAAACACCGGAGAGTGGTCATGGCAGTGAGATAATGGAGCATATATCGTCACAGGGCCCGGATAACAATCGTGGCTCTTCAAGAGACGGACATGAAGTCATCGAAGTGCAAATCCTCCCCCAGGTGAGCTTTGAGCTGTTTATGTTGTGTATAGAAAACATCTATCTATGCCTAATGTATTTTATTATTTTGCGTTTGAAACACAACTGGATTCTAAAGACCGTGTGACGTAGTGTGTGGCGTGCGGTTGTGTTCGCTGATGTGAACTTAATGCATACCTTTTAAAACTACTACTACTGCATTTTACTTACTTTGGTTAGTTGTTAGTGTGTAGTATACAAAAACTCTTCTCTCTGAAATCCTAAGATCCTTCTTCTTCACTGTATCAAGCATTTGTAGTGTATACGCAAAGTAAACGTACAGAATCTCCAAAGTCGCGTTGAGGATTTCACACCGCAAGTTATTCCATTAGAAGATACCATGATGTTGTAAATTAAATCTCATTTCGTTGATACAAAGTCGCGTCTTCAGTGATGATCACTGACTCATGAACAGTTTCATTCCTTTACTCAGAAAGACTAGCGCGGAGGTTGCTGACAATGACAGCCTTATGTCTCCTGTCTTTTTCTTGGCTGTTCTGTGTGTGTAGTGTGTGAGGAGGATGAAAATATATATCTATATCTATTTCCTACATACATCATGTAATCTTGTTGCTGATGATCTCGCAGCTTGTCCTGTCTTGTCTTTTCCTTATCTGGATCCATCGACAGTGAAGCAGATCATCCCATTCATTCTCGAAGAGTAATCTGAACGATTTCCCTTTCTGTCTGTCACACCGACAAATTGCATCCAATTCATTTTCACTTTCATTCAATCCTCTATCTATCTGTGTAATAAAATATATCCTCCTTGTCCTTATCTACTACAGATGTTCCATACAGTCTCTTTGTCATTATCTACACTTCATTCTTGCACTTTTTATGTAATATACATATCTAGACATACCTTAGTATGCTATAGAAGTATAATATCTATGCGTTTGCAGTTTTGTCTTTCTTTTCCAATTAATCACTAATGAAATGAACGAGTTAGTCGCGCATCGTCGTGAGTAGTAGAAATTACTTCATTCACACACACAAAAGTAAAAACATTGCCAAGTTATGTTATAGCAGTAATTGTTTACGATCACGAACAACAAAAGAAATACATCTGCTGATGACGGAACGAATGAAGTGGTCAGTCATTTCATTGGTGTAGCAATTATGTGTATTTGGCAAATGAGTGTTTCTGTATTTCTTTCCCTACATAATATGTACAGTACACTACAGAGTGACCAATATGAAATTATGAAATACGTAGGGAAATAATAATATGTGATTGTGTTTGATAAGAGTCTTTATATGAATGTAATTTTTTGACAGGATGACGGATGGGGTGATGCAGCAACGGCAGTGACGGGTAATACATCAGACAGATCCAACTCTCCGATCGGAAACGGTGGTACCGGAGCCAGCATCAAATGGGCTCCCATCACTCAAGAAGACGACCCACCCGCAAACCTAGGATGGTGTCAAAGGTGAGAAATTCCATTAGTTATCTGCTGCTATTCCTAGCAGGAGGGTGCTAGCCAACACTAGGGTGTCTCTATTGACCATCCATCATAATATTATCGTCAAATTCATTCCAACAACCACTACCTACTACGAATTACCTTATTAAGTCCCACAGCAACTACTATATACAGTCAAGGAATTCAAAAGAACTCCTGTCTGGAATTTTTGAAATATGCAATTTGATACATCAATATTTATTTTATACTATCTAAGTGTTAGCCTAGTAGTCATACTCATACCTGAAAGAAAGTGTTTTATATACATAGGAAGAAATAAGATTGTCCAATATTGTATAAAATGCATTTGCAACCTATAAATGTATAAAACATGTACCTATACACCTACTAGGTAGTTAAATTGTATTTAGTTGCATTTGCGTACAAACCATCATACAAACAAGTATGGCATTTCAGTACAAGACATTTCCAGTCATCCCACATGACATTTAAGGTCTAAGATTAAGACTATTATCAAAATTGCTATTTTTTAAGGTGTGCTGAGCTGGATTAATGTTTTGTTGACTTATGACCAGTTAGAATTAACACTTACTTGCATACAACCACAAAGTACTAGGATTATACTATAGTAGGTGCTTATTAAATGGAAGAAAGTGAGAAAGTGTATATCACATTGGTTGAGAATGTATTTTACACGCTGTGATTTTCAAATGAACAACGAAGTTGACACCGTCCCCTTTAAAGAGCATTCTCGACTGTCTTTCGCATTGACTGATCTTATGATGAATTTGGTTGGAGTGTATAGGTATAGGAATAAGATTGATCGAAGCCATCATTTATAAGAGCTAATTTGTGTCGATTGCGTGCAGGCTGAATGGCTTATTAGTAGATGAAAGGCCGTCTTCTCTGTCGGAATTGTGGCGTGGAGTTTTTCATTATATATTCTCCATGGTTTAATGTGTCTAAGGTTAATGGGACACACATGTAGTTTATTATTTAGAATTTAGCCAGCAGTCCAGCCAGAGAATATGCACTCTGCATAATTTGCCCTATACGCATAAAAGTCCCAAGCGGTTGTTTGAGAATTGTTGCAGTCTCATTCTACCTCATCTCAACACCAAATTATTTTGACACCATCAAAGCCAAACTTAGTTCGTGTTTCATCGAAATCCTCAAGATTGCATGGATCCTTTGAATTGAATTGCGTGTACGTACTTCAGACTTGAAATGAACTACAATGCGTTTATCGAAAAAATGAAAACATGTAGAATGAAACAACGTGACAAGTCTAGATGGAGAATGTGTGTGGGTTTTAGGGTTTGAAGTTATAAGTTGTGACTTGTGGAGGATATAGGTAGTTATAGTTAATTATGTGATTATATTGTTATTTGTTATTATAATAATCATGTTATGTTTTTATTGAATTACAGGTATATTGGCTCTTTGATTGGAGCTGGGATTGTGGTCGTGGCTGCTGCGAGTCCAATTATTATGGTAGTTGGACATCGGATCGGTTTCCCGTCATCAACCCCTTTAACCAACGTTCGTGAATGTGGACCAGAGTGTCATGCCTTTCTTTTAACCCTTGCCGTTAAGCTCATTGCCCTGTTCGGGGCAGTATGGGCCATTTTCTGGAGAGGGTCGCCAGCAACAATGCCTAGGATATTTTTCTTCCGTGCCATCACTCTTCTTCTTGCTTTTCTTGCTGCCTTCACATTTTGGCTCTTCTACTGGGTAATTGCCACAATCAGTTTATTTATGACATTTTAACTAATGCTATTATACATGTAATGATACTTTAATGACTCTCGCTTTGTGTTTACCCAAATATTTTATTATACTGTAAGTGTATGTAGATAAAGCGTTGGTATTTTGTTTCAAGTTTTCGTTACAGCAATACTATACAATAATATTTTATGTATCTTTTTTACCTAATTGTTTTATTTTATAAAACCAGGAACTTGGAAACTTGGGTTTATAATAATTATATCATAAAAATAGGGTAAAAAATGAAATTTAATGTCAAAAGTGTAATGACTCTGTCTCTGTATTAAGTAGTACACTGCGTTTGTGCGTTTGACAGAGTATTAAAGTTTCCATTTTTTATTTGAGTGAGAACACTTGGGTAGGCTAGGTAGGTAGGTACAATAAAAAGGACAAAAAAGTTTAGAAAATCTGTTTTATCTTAAAGTTGAGAGTTGTTAAAAGCATTTATCGTTTGTCGTACATTTTATGGCTGCTAATTATAGACAATTATATGCACGTCGACATTATGTATGTAGTATGCATGTATTTGTTTAGGTTTTTGAGATGACTTGAATTTGTATTGGCTGAAGGAAGAATTTAGAATGGTAGTTAATGGGTTATTGTTTTTTGCGGGACAGGTGAGAGCCGAGGAGGATGGGAACTTGTCAATGGTAGGAGCGACTGCATTTGCTGGTGGTCTTGCAGACGCTCTTCTAGCCATTCATTATTTGGGAGTTCTGCTGACAGAAATCCGTCATGTGTCTCCCCAATTTCAGGTTAGTGGTGAAAAACTTAATAAACTTCATGACTGAAAGGACAATTCAATTTACACGACAACCAATCAGGGACTTTTCCCTCTGTTTGGCAATGCAAGCCAAAGCAAATGACATGTAAATGAAAATAACATGCGTTGGCTTCAACAACAAGAGTTACAACTTACAACCACAAAAGCCAGTCGCCAAATAATTGGTTTTGCTTTGTTTTGAAGCAAACTTTGCTTTTTTGGTGGTTGTAATTTGTCGTCTTAGCCGTTGGTTACATCATAGTATTGTAAATGAAGATTTATGTGAAAATACTAATATGAAATGTTTGCAAATGTTTGCAGATCACCGTGGTGCGTTCCCCGGATGGTATGTCTAAGCAATGGATCATTGGAAGTTTGAGTATTCAACGAGCTGCTGTTTGGGTTTTACAACATTACTATGCAGAGTTCCCGTCCTACAACCCACACTTGGACAGACTTCCTCCCTTAAGAAAAAGACACCCTTCAATAAATAACTCTAATGCTCCTTCGTTCAAATTTTATGATTTTGATGGCATCACCTCTTCCTTTACACCGGTATGATAATAATTGTTTCTTTTATGTACAATTCATGTATATTTGTTTTGACTTATGGTGTACATGAAAGATGATGGCCTGGGGGCTCACAATATAAACCTTTGTTAACTTACTCGTTTATCTATAGACCAAGACCGAGTAACTCATCATTGCATGGCTTGAGGAAAGTATAATGCTATTAGCAATGAGCTAAAGCTTTATACATTTCTCTATGTACTTTGTGTGTAGTATTTGTACTTACCTAAACCATTTGTTACAAATGTGTTCTGTTGTGTGTATACGTGCTTTGTCATGCAGACAGACATTATTGTATTGTGTGAAGTTAAATCTTATCTTATTCTATGTCGTCTTAATTTTCGACTAATTTTCTCCCGCAAAGTTTGCGCAGAGAATTATTGTTATTGTTATTACTCAGCTTCAGCTTATTTCAGCTGAGTATTAATCTTTTTCTGTTTTGGTCTGTAGAATTGCTAACTGGACTTATGTAAGTTAATCTGGGCTTAGTGTGGACAATGAGAATGAGCTGCTTATAATTTAGAATAATAATAGTTGACTATTCAACGAGTTTTTTCTAAAGCTTGTGTGACTTATTGTATGTTAATTAGGCTGGTCGACTTTCCCGTCGTGGCACTTCGCACAATGAACGCTTCTACGAGGAACATGAGTACGAAAGACGCGTGAGGAAACGAAGAGCTCGACTGGTGGCTGCTGCTGAAGAAGCTTTTACACATATCAAACGCCTTCAAGATGAGCAAGGTTCGTTGAATTTGCATTTTCTGCCACGAACGGCATTTTAGAGTTTATCAACACCAAACCAAATCAGCTTCCTATATTCCTTACAAACATATTGCCGTGTTTATTGAGTTGAGTGAGACAGAGCCACAGGTTTTGGTTGGTTTTGTTTGTACTGTATCAACTAATACTCCCATCATGAGAAGAAGTGTAATGCACCTTTGTTTCACTTGCTTAATTAGTAGAAGTCAGTAAAATCAACACAGAAACTCTTGCAATCTTTTTGTGAGCTTTGAAAATAGAGACTTTTTGTCTAAAAGGCAGCCGCAATGCTTTATCTAACACAATTTAACTTTATGCTTGTATAGATACTTGGTTATTTAACACGAAGTATTCGCCAGTATCTGCATGAGAAGCGGAATCCGTCAAACGATAAGCTAAACAAACGAATTAAAGAAATTCTCCCAGTTGAATTAAGACACGCATGTAAATAGACAAGTAAAAGTACTGCAAGTGTGTTTGCATTATGTGAGGTGTACATTTATTTATCTATTATTTGTATGTACATACATTCACTGTTTCAATGCTCCTGTCGGAAAAATTGACGTTTGGCACATGCACTACTGGGAAAAAGTCTATGTACCTATACATGCATCTACAAACAATATTATTAGACTGTAGTTGTATTTGTGCACTTCAACAAAACAATCTTTCCATACTATTAGTACGTATATGCATGCACATACAAATCTTTAGTTTATATGACCCCATGTTATTCATGTACCTATTTATTTAAGTCCATATTGGTAGGTACATTTTGTATAGTTCATGTACATAAAATGTATGAGTAACTTTTTCTGTGAGTAATGTTTTTGTGTAGGATGAGAATTATTATTGTGTGTATAAGAAAGAATGAGAATGTACATACAGTAAAGTCAAAAGATGTGTGTAGGAACTTTAGGAAGGATGCATTAATAATGTCTATATACAAAGCTGAAGCATGATTACGTGCTTTCTTTAGTGGTTCGGAGATTTAGCAGCACATTGAGTCTTGAATCACTGTGGAGACTTACAATGTGTGAATGTCTTAATAATGAGAAAATCTGCACCCTAAAGTACTAAAGAACAGTGTGCAAGAGAGCCGAGTGCGACTGAATTGGTTTATTCAAGCAAGAATAATATTTTCGCCAAAATGACTCAGCATTTTATTACACATCAAGTTTTTATTTCAAGCCACAAGCTGAACGAAATTATATGTGTGAGCTGTCGAATGTCGAAGCGAGGAAATAAAAGAAATTCATCTTAATAGCCTTAGAAGTAGCTGTATTCTTATTCTAATAATATTATTATCAGTCTCACTCATAGACTCATACATAGTCAGTCGCTCTAAAACCCTTTCACCATACACCTTAATAGCTCTGTACATTACACTACGGTCCTAAAATTTATACAGTAGTGTAAGTAAGCTCCATTTCTAATGTGTATTTTACACATGGAGTCTATGTGCAATTTTTAAGGATATGAGACGACTTGATTTATGCTTGTTGCAAACATTGGAGTGCAAAATGCAATGAAGACTGTGAAAATATTTTGGTATAGAGACGCGAATGAGACTAATGGCTGTAGGACCTGATTTAGCTTGTATTGAGGTTAATATTTGTTGTGAGTAGTTTTGTCAGTCTTTCTCAGACGTATGTAGGTATTATGAAGAATCATTTAACTTTGTTCCTAAAACTAAGTGTGCTTTAAAAAAATTCAGGATGAACATTAAAGTCGAAGCTCCACATTATCTTCATTTGTACAAAGTGCCAAATTGTTTATGTTCAATTTATTCAATGTTCATAAGAGAAACGGAATATCTCTAGCCGAGAATTGAGATTGAGAATACACAACAGTGTCCCCATCATCATCATCACCATTGATCATCTTTAAAAAAAGTTTGAGATTTAATGTGACTCGTTAAACTTTTTCTCAGACTCAAATGCTAGAGATTGAAGCTACAACTAACATACGTTGTTGTTGGAAATTCATTTCATTACTAAGAATAAGAAGAATGTGTAGTTGTGCATGTAGGATTATTTTATGTGTACACACAGAAGAGTGTGATAGCGAAAGAAATATATAAATAGGCTTGTACACAAGATTTCACACAAATGGATTACATCTTGGAAGACAAGCTTCGAATGGTCATGTTCTTGTTGTAGTGTATTGATGAATGTCTTTTGTCCAGATGATGATTCATCTGTTCTTGTGGCATTGCATTTTCCATTGCTTTTGCTTGGATTATATTTCTATACACCTTTGCAGCAATTGAGAATAGTGCGAGGGAGAATCGCGGACTTGCGGATCTAAAAAAGTCTCGTGTAAAAGGAAGGATGCATACGTGAATGTGAACATGAGCACAATCTCAATCTTCACCTTAGAGAATCAAGCAAGAAACTTGCAAGTCACTCGTGCTAGCCTTTTTTCGTTGCTGTACATATTTTTTGTGAGCTTCCTTGTCTTGTTACACGACTGAAAAAGACTAATTTACAGATTAGCGAATTACTATTCCTTGCTCCAATGCTCCAAAGGAATTCATTTGATTAGACTTTGATTAGATTAGCGATGTGTATGTCGATAAACATGCAATGCCTTGTTGCAGTTGGGGCGAAGCGGATTCTCCCTTTCTTTCTTTCTTTCCACAACCTTTTCGACTTATCTAAATGGCAAAAGTAAAAAAAGAGCACTTGTGAGGGCTTTCTAGTAATGTAATATTACTACCACACTGTAATGGTTTCATGCATACGTTCTTCCGGAAGTTTTATTGCTAAGGAGTCTTTATTTGTCCCAATATCTTTTTAATCATCATTTCTTGGGGTAAAAAGGCCCTATATACTTTAGACACCTATGTAGATACGTGACTGAGAGTTTCTTTACAAGCATTTACCTTAATTATATCACATTATTCTGATTTCCCTGTTATATAAGTATACGTAGGTAGTGTACTGGTTTCGTAACAACTTCGTGTTCAATGAACTACTAACGAATAATTGTTTTCCGGTCTTTTATGTTACAGGTCCTGCAGTTCCTCTTGATGCTGTTGAGGCAGCCGCTGCTGTGTTCCCTTCGTTGGCGAGACCCTTACAAAAATATTTGAGGGTCACTCGTCAACAGCCATGGCATACTGCTGATAGCGTTCTCAGTCATTTAGTAAGTGTCCTAATACTAAATTCTGAAAAAATAAGTCGATTTTGTCTGTAACAATTGTAGTAAATGTATCTATGTACTATATTTTAACTATATAATAAATTTCTTGAATTTGTTTTTACAGGCAACTTGTCTTCGATTAGGATTGGCTCCCCGTGCTTTCCTTGATAAATATCTCTCATATCAACCAGTGCTCCAGGTAATTAGCATTGCATTAAATTTTATCTTTGAGTAAATCATACATAATGTAATGCAATGCGTTTGTTGAAAATATCTCATTATTATTTATTGCGTGTTCATTACATTACTCACAGGCGAGTCGAGAAGGAAACATATCATCGTGGGCTCTCGTAAGTGACTTATCAGTCTCAAGAACAATTGCCAAAGATACATATTTCCTACTACGAAACGGAGATGTGAGTCTCCTTGTGAGTGTGGCAGCTTTACCGCATTTTAATTTAACTGAACAAGTAGTGGATCCGAAAAGCAACAAGTTCACGCTCAGACTAAGTTCGGAAACTTCGGTTTGATGTTTCCTGTCGAGCCAGTTCTTGAATGTACTTTAGGATCTCTTATCTCTTCACTGTATTCACTCGCACATCACTATCGAACTCTGAAGATGCTCACACACTACACAGGAATGCCATGAGAAAACGCAACAAGAAACTACTCAAGTGTCAAGTTAATTTCAAGCCATGAGCAGATGTCATGTTGCATCACAATTTCAACTACTACTACTTTACTAGTACTTAAAACCAACTTAAAACTACTATGCAATAATGTTGCCGTGGTATGGTGGTAGTAGTTGTAGTTTCTGCTGCTGCATGACTGTATTACTCTTAAAAAGACAACTACCACACACTTGCCTTCACTCTTTCTTTACTCACTCACACACAACAGTGATCGGCCCACCTACTCAATCACACGATTTTATTATACCATAGAAGTACTCAACTCAACTCTCAAATCAAAGCAAAGCAGCTCTTAAAGAAAAGGAAAACATTTCCAGTCAAGAAGAAGGCAACTGTGAATACCAAAATCTCATCTTCAAAGTCAGTCTGAATACAAATCAGTAATACTACTACTTAACTACAATTATCTGTATACTAAACACATACGACAACATACATGCATATTGTAATAGTGCACAGATTGAATTCAAGTACAAGTCATTTGTTCAACTACTTACTTACTGCTAGAACTGAGTAGGTATAGGACCACAGGTATACTGACTGTATTTAATAGTACTTAAAAAGGTACTGTTGGCTTGTACTTGTACTTGCACCTAGAAAAGCTATTAAAAAAGTACATCACAGTTAGTGGAATATTAAGACCAGAAGGATATTAGTAAAATCATAGCAAGTGGATTGCATTGCTCTGACCAAAATCCACTTGCTGTATAAAATGAAGAATTCTTCTTCAGATACAACCATAGACCATAGAGAGTTGGTAGAATGAGACGAAACACAGCACAAGAATATTACATAATGACTGCAAACTTACATACTCACACATTATCATCTTTTTACACATAATTACATATACAAATACATATTATTATAGAATAGTAGAGACTTGTACTTGTACTAGGGAAAGTAATAAAATATATCATTACAATTTACATTAAACCAAAAAGTGTATTTTGTGAGCGTTCATCATCGTGATAGGCATAATATTGTAATGTATTGTACTAGCTATTTATTGCCTCCGGCCTTCTATGTAATGTAATGTAGTATTTTACACACACTGTAACTCTAAGTATATAAAGATAAGAACACTTGATATTGAAACTGAAACTATGAACTATGCAAATGCCAAGCTACTTACAAAGGAAATGTAAAGGAAGGAATAGGTCTGAGGATTATTATTGTGCAGAAAGAACGTGAGTTTGTGTATGTGTACTGTGTAAGTCTAAGTATGTGTGTACTAAAAATGTGTTTGTATATTTGCATAGTAATTTCTCAAGCTACTATTTTCTGTACACAACACACATCTTGACTCATGAGACATAAAAGTACACACATAGTTATACTTACATAATATACACGCTCGACTTGAATTGTGAAGTGAGCCGTGTGTGTAGGTTGGTTTGTTTAGCAAAGTAAAAGCATATTATTACAAGTGCTAATTTAATACTTAGGTATAATTCTATTCTACTACTTTATATACTCGAATCACTCGAATGTATTCAACTCTTAACGAGATAAAAGCAGCGTCATAAAAGGCTATTGGCTTTGAATGTATTTTCCCACATTCTCACCCGTGAAAAATATTTACTATGTACTCAAAAAGAAATAAGTTATGATGGAAACTGTATTTTGAAGTTCTAGTATGTATGCAGTACATAAATGTGTACCATGTACCATTATAACAGATATTTATTATTAAAGTAACTATACACAATGTGTCTTGTATTTCTAAGTAAGTGTGACATAAGTAATAGCTATGTTGTATAGCAAAAAGTGCTTCGTGTTTTAGACTTCTTGTGCCTCTCTGCCAATTGTTCGCTGATTATGGTCAATTTAAAGCACTAATAACGAAATGACGTGATGACACTTTGATTTAAAGGTTTTGCATCAAGTGCTAAAGTAAATAGTGTACTTGTAGCTACTAATAGTAGTAAAGTAGTAGTACAATAATACATAATGATGATACTTTTTCACACATTACTTATTATTGTCGCGGTTGTTGTTGGTTGTGTCATTGAATCAAAAACTCATCTCTCATTCAGCTCATACTAAAAATACACTTTAACAATAATAGAAATACTATACTAATGTTCACAGTGTTTATGTATAATGAAATTTCAGGATGCAGATCTGGTTTCATCAGTGCCTTTATTTATTTTGTACAAGTATTTTGTAAGCAATTGCTGTGCTGCTCCGTACCGTAAGTATTATGTCGTGTTTTATATAAGTTGAGACAAACAAAACGTTGTTATTATTAATTTAATTTAGTATAAGATGCATATAAATTGTGAATATTATTAACTTAATTTTGAGTCTGTGTGTTACATATTATGTGTGTCTCGTCCGGTGTACTTAGTTTTACAGCTATAATACATGTAGGCTTTAAGTAAAAGCTGAATTGCCAAGAAAGTTACTTTTATGTTTAAGTCATAAGTGTTTTCATTCAGTTAGTATTTAACTAATAATGT
The DNA here is from genome assembly GCA_034694085.1 of Pogonognathellus longicornis. Lineage (NCBI taxonomy): Eukaryota > Metazoa > Arthropoda > Collembola > Entomobryomorpha > Tomoceridae > Pogonognathellus > Pogonognathellus longicornis. The sequence continues at coordinate 2,264 of JAQFYB010005155.1, read as the reverse complement.
TGTGTAATAATTACATTGTTCATATACATACACTACAGGTACTAAGTCTGCAATTGCAGAGTGTCGTATCTTCTTATGTGTGTACTGTTGTGTAGGTACAGTATATGTGTTCTTTGTGTAAGAGCATTATAGTATCCACCTTTGCAAGTACAAGTGCTACTGTACACTTTACACTTGTATACTTGTACTTGTATAAAAACATTTAGAGTGCTACAAGTACTTCTGGGTGGTCGATCGTGTATGCAATAAGCTGTGAAGTCTGTGTAGAGAGAACTAAGATGAACTTGTCAGTAACCTCGTACAATATTTTCAACTAACAACGAAGAAACTGAAATTATTATTATCAATTAGAACTAAATGAGTATTCTCACACACTGTAAATGTAATTATCATGTAAAAAAAGTTTAATAGTACATACTACGATTAGATTTCTATGCTTATTTTATTGTTGTTCTCTGTCTGGTTGATATTCGTTCAGAAAATGTTGCAGACTCATGTACTGTACTGTACTGTAAACTGTATAAAGGTGCATTGTGTTTAAATGATGTAGTACTAGCTTAATATACCTCATAAGTATATATTTATTTATAAAATCCATGTGTACATTTGTTTCATGTTCTAATAATGTGTTTATGTTCATGTTGTATAGAGGTATATAGTAAAAAACTAAATACTTATTAATAATTAATTACTTGAGACATGTCTTGTTGTGATGTTTGGTGTATAGACATGTCCATGTGTCCTCAGTCAGTTATTCAGTAATTTAATTCATAGAAATACATTATTTATAATACATACATACATCTGAATTAACACTAGTATAATATATACATACAACACAGAAGTATCAACGAACCACGGACGAAGACGAAACACAAGTACTCAGAAAAATACTTAATCAATTTTAAGTTAAATGTATTTTTAATTTTAGTAATGTTATGTATGTAGATTATTGCTTGTTACAAATACACTTGAGAATTGACAAGTTTCACTCACACTTGTATGTGTATTGTAACTTGCAACAGATAACATTATGCTAACACAGAATCAGACAAGAATTCTGAGAAAGTGAATGTTATTTGATTTCTACTATACTACGATGCCCGTGTTAGTGTTAGTAGTAACAGTTTGAATTGTAACAAGAAAATGAGTTTTTCTAAACCTTATGTGTTTTCTTCTTAAGCCTTTTTTGATTTCATTTTACGAGGATTGAATGAGGTTGATATCTAAATAAATGTAATTACTAAGCCCATTCATATCAAAATGAGAATCTCAACTTTTGTATTTTTAAACAGCAGGAAGACGGCAGGACCAAAAGAGAATCTCAGCAATGATTTCTTTCACGTGTAAAACCTTTTGGCATTTACTTTTACTCGTTATACATGCATAATAATATGAATACAAATTGTAGTAATAATTATATTGAGTTCACAACGTAATTATTTTCGTTTGATAATAAAAGTGAAGTCATCTCATTTCCCGTCTCGGTTATACTTAAACTAGCTCTAGCACTTCAAACCTTGTTTACAAGATACAAATCCAAAGTATTCCTCCTTAAGTTGTTAGTAATAATAAAATGTTATTAGTAGAACATGTAATGATTATTATAGTATCAACAATAAATACTGAAATAAAGTCAGTACACATTTTATGTAATGGAAACTACAACTGTTCCACAATTATTTGCACCATGAACAATAAATCGAAATCTCATATTAGTAAAACATATTCATGAAAGTGGATGGTAATCAGCCACGTAGCCAAGGGAGGAACTTGCACCCCCATAATAAACTATTATGGGCATAAGAGTGCAAAAAATCGGATTTTTGCGTTACGTGAGAATTTGATGCATTTTGCTGTGATTTTCGCCTATTTTTTCTGGCTATGGGTAATTATAGACTCATTAGAACTTCATATTGAGATTTTGTCCCCCAGATACCGATTCCTTTATAAAATTTTACAGTGCACCCTTCCCCTCTAACTTGTAATCATAATCCAGGCTAGATGTCTGATGGTAATGCACAAAAATGGATGCTCCTTATATATTAAACGTTCATTTATTGAACGTGAATGGATTTTGAAGTTTTTTTTAGTAAATTAATATTGCCCGTATGGAAGTATGTATATGTATGGAAGTAACTATTAGAATGCATGAAAAGGAATAAATGAGATGAAATAAATGTTTGGTATTGTTAGGCAAATTAATTGAGGTATATTTAATAAAATCACGTATAATTTAATTTATAACATTTCTACTCACATTC
>JAQFYB010005154.1:0-14653 GCA_034694085.1 Pogonognathellus longicornis | reverse complement strand
TCTCCTATCTTAAGTTTTAGACATGCAGTGTACCCAGACCCTGTATGTCTATCTACTCTCGATCTATAGTCTATGGTAGCTTTCCATGTATCCCTAACCCCCCGTCACCCAGCAATCAATGTACCTCATAACCCCTTACCCAACAATGTGCAACCTAACCCACCGCCCGCCAGCCAACAATGTACTCCTAATCGTTGGTCAGATTAATATAAAATAATTGGCAGGGGCTGCGGCCTAATCTAACATGATATGCTATGAAGAAGCAAATTCTTGTTTTTTATCGAATATTTTATTAAATAAAGTAGATAAAGTAACTCAACGATATTAAAATCCAGCCCCAGCGACTCCCACCTCCCAGCAAGTGGTACATGGCTAGCAGGCTAACATGTTGGGTGACGGATACAGTTGTGGACGGCGTATGTTGAGTTAGGGGCACGTGGTTGTCGGGTGGAGGGTTAGAGATACATTGTTGGCTGACAGGTGGCGGGTTAGTGGTACATGATTGGCTGACGGGTGGCTGGTTAATGGTACATAGTTGTCGAAAGAACGGTTAGGGACCATCCATACAGTAAGTTTGCTATTTAAGGGGAGGGGTCCTGCAATACAGACATTATATGATGGTAGGAGGGATTAGCGGCTGATACCTAGTTGGCTGACAGGTGGCGGGTTAGGGGTAAATGGTGGTTGGGTGGATGCCTACTTTATTGTCGGGTAATTATCAGTTGTCGGGTTACCTCTTACCTCGGTTAGATGATGACGGGTAAATAATACTGGCTTGTTACGGAGTACTACTTTGTCGGGTGTCGGGCTACTTATAGGTTTTATAGGTGGGGAGCTTATTTAGGGGTCGGGCTATTATGCGCAGGTGGCGGGTGACTTCGTTGACGGGTGGCGGGCTACTTACTTTAGTTACTTTGGTTCGCATTCGCATATTGCATAATCGCATCCCCTTCACCCGTAGTCGAGTAAAAGTCATGAGATAAGAAAGAGACTGAGAAGTGTTAGTAGTGTAAGTAGTGTTAGATCACTTTGTGATTTGCTAGAGTGAGATACTACACAGATAGAGTGACAGAGAGAAACCAAGGGAAGTGAACAGTCGGAAAGATTTGTATTTTAGCAACAAATCAGCGTGGTTTGGTAGCCATAAGTTTATTTTTATTAGCCAAATTCCAGTTACAGAAGTAATTATCAATAACAAAGAGTTTGGAACTTTTCTGGTATAATAAACTCTCTTTTGTGATTGCGAAAGGGGGATTGCTTGTTTGACCCTGCATACGGCCTTGTTTTTGATAAGTAAATTCTAAAATTTCTTTTTCTTTTGAAATAGTTTTTGTAAAAAGGAAAACCTAAAAATTCAAAAGTCTAAATCATATTCGTTGTTAGGTTTGTCAGTATAGCTGAATCCAAGGATTGCTGTAAAAATGGAAGAGGACTATGGGGCAAACATGGAGCATTTAAACGACATCCTAAAAATGTCCGGAATCAACGTTTCAAGTGGCAAGAACTCAAGAGAAGCCCAGAAATCGGAAGTGGTGGAGAAGGAAGAAGAGATACCAAATGAAAACAAGAACCGGAAAGTAATATTCAGCATACCAAGGAGACAAAAGATATGGCCGTTGTCTGCCTTGTACTCTACACCATGTCGATCAATTATTCACGGTGATGATGCCATGAAGCAGTTAGATGGTGTGTTCAGTGGTTATATGTTCAAATATATTGACAGTGTAAGTTTTTCGTGGATTTATGCACCATATATATTATATAAAAGGGTATATTATAATAATATAAATGTAACATTTGATGCTCAGCTACGTCTCATCGCTTAAATCAAAATAAATAATCATTCATCAAAACATGCTAACAGTGTTTATTTTATGTTTTTTAATATGTTCAGGGATGGCGTCAATTGGGATTGCCAGTTGCAAATGACATGCAAAGATGTGTTTATCCGCAAATAATAGCTGGACATGACTGTTTCATTACAGGGATGCCGAAAGGAGGAACGACTTTATCTTATTTAGTTCCGATTTGCGCAATGTTACTGGGCGACATTGATGGATGGAAAAAGGTATGGTTATGAATTGATAAAAATATAAAATGTTAATGACCAAAGGGGTTAATTGTTGTCTAATCAAAGCATTTTTATATTGGTTAGTTGCCTGGCAAAGGACCTGTTGCGGTGATTATTAGCTATAACAGGTTTAATAGCGTAAAAATTGAAAACCATGCGCAAGTATTACTTACAGGGGAAAATATGAATCAACTGGAATGCGTAGTCGTCAACGATTTTACGGCAAAAACTAATACCAGATTGGCCATGGGGGTTGAGATCATGATCATAACACCAGAATTGTTTTTGCGGAAAGTGAATAAAATTCCATGGCTAAAGCTAGACAGGTTCATATTTCTAGAAATATTCAAAATATTTTATCGCTTGACAAACTTTGCTTTCTCACCTATTTTGTAAATATGGTGAACATGATTATTGTTTTAGATTAAAATTTCTCGTTCTCGATGACGCTCATTGGAATGTGAAAATGAAAAAGGATCTTGTTAAAGACATATTTGAATTATACAAAAGCGTATTTTGTGATGCTACCTGTAATAGTTCACCTCAAATAATTGTAAGTGGTACTGAATGGAACAAAGATATAGAAGAATTGTTCTGGCGTATGCCAAGAAAGCCAACCGTCATTATTGGCAATCCTAAAGCAGCCATTGCTTATGGTAAAATACGAAGTGTTGTTCACCATGTGGAACCTGAGAAAAAAGCTGCCTTGCTTTCAGGTATTTTTAAGTTCAATTATATTTTAATATATTTAATATCACATTACACAACATGCAACACATCCAGATCGCTGGTGGAAAATAACTTATTCTTCCCGGCATCCGTGGCAGGCACAAAACCTTCCCTGCTACCAAACCACTTTTCCCCTTTCATTCTTCATTTCCCCGTTTTTCGCACTTTTTTCCCCATAAAAAAGAAAGCGGCTTTGCCGCAAAACTCCTGTCATCCTAGATGCCAGGATGCCAAGGATTTTTCACCATCGAGATGGACAGTATTTTTGACATGTATGTATATTAACCTTTGATTGCATATTTTCTCAGGTATTTTGAATGATGAATCAACTTATATGCGCATTGTAATTGTGTGTGGATCGAAAATTGAGTGCAGAGAGATTGAAAACACTATGATCAATCATATATCATGCCACCTATTATTGTGCTATGCTACAGATCGTAGGAGTCTGGCAGGTAGTTCATTAACGTTTAGTCATAACATAATGTATTTCATGTTTATTTTTTACTGTAGAGTTTTTTCTGTTTATAGATTAGTTATTAAGGAAGTTTGTACTATTTTCCTATTTTTTCAAATAATTAATTAATGCGAAACTTAATAAATTATGACATTTTATGCCTTTTAGATTGCCGTGAAATATGGGGAAGTTCTGATCGCAATGATCGCCTGATTTTGATAACACTTGACCAAGTACTCAAGTATTTAGAGCTTGAAAATGCGGATATGGTGATTCACTATAACGTCGAAGATGAGACAAAGGATTCTAATGCATGCAGAGGAACTGTTTTTGCGGATCGTTTTAGGTGTCTCTGGAATTTAATGAGGAATATTACCCAAGAAACAAGGACGAAAGTTACTCAAAGAAATGTAAGGTCATGGCAAAAGGGGTTAATTGTTGTATAATCGAAGCATTTGTATATTTGGGTCTATGTTGAAATAACTAGTTTTAGAATTTCTATTCAATAATTCTATTCCAGAAGAAAATTACAATCTAAAGATTTTTTGCTAATAAATTGGTCATTTAGGTCAACTATACTATTACAATCGGAATATAAATTGATAGTTAGATACGATACATACACAACATGACGTAAATTATTATTGTATTGTAAAATAAAATGTCACAATAATTTACTAGTAAAGGTATTAATTTCGTATTCTACAGTTTAACCAAAAATCTTTAGATATGCTATTGTCTTAATTGACACTGTTCCAAATTTTTGAATCAGATGGTCTTCTTTTTCCATTAACGTGTGTTATTATTAGTTGAAGAAATATAATAATTTGATTGTACTAAGGGAATCTTATCTGTTTTCAGAGAGCTGTTTCTCACATTTTTATGACCGCACAGGAATCCGATTTGGACAGAATCGTTAAAACTTTTGCAACAATTGGAATTCAAATTCCCAAATCGATCCGTGCTATTGCACATAAAGTAAGCATTTTAGCACACATCATTCCTATCAACAATTGCTTTTATATTCTGCTATAGAATTTATCAACTTTCTATTATTTCCAGTCCGTTTGACTGATGGATCTTCAGTATAACTGATAACACGCACTCGAGCGTGTAAATCAAAAGTTAATATAAAACAATATATTTTGTCAAATTAATAGTGATTCTGTTTTTAGATCAAAATGGAGAAACAAAAATCACAAGTTATGTGTGACTCGATAAAATTATTAGGACATTGTGGCATGTTAAAAATGGGCGTATGTGAAGCTCGGCATACATTCACTTTGCTTGAACTAAAAAAAGATGGAACATTGCCAGGAAGTGGAAAGGTAAATGTTGTATGGAAGTGAATGAGTATGCATTTAGACATGGAAAAAATATATTAAAAATATATAGCATCCGCTCGAAATAATTAACTGATAGCGCTAGCGCTAACTGAAATGTAGATTGTGTTCAATTGCAGTTAATGTTGTAGTGGTGTAAACAGTCTAACCACAAGACTCCAAATTATATTATCATTGACCGAGATTAAAAATATACGTTGTCAACTAAAAACATTCCCAGTTTTTTGTCGAATACTTTGAAAATCCAGGTTTCCTAACGTTCTTGCACCAAAAATGGTATTGTGTAAAAACGCCAGGTTTTTTCGATTTTTCTAACCAGGCTTTTTCCAACCAGCTTTAAACGCCCATATGATATTAGCGCCCGTTAGGATGCTAGAATCTGGCCCTGAAACATTTTTTCCATATCCGAGTTCATACTGGTAGTTTAATCAATACGTTATAGTTAATTCAAAGTCCTTTATCTTAGGTTGAAATGCGTATTACCAAATGTGAGCAAGTAAGCTCTTATGTTGCACAACTAATACGGTACTTTCCTTCGGATAATGAAGTTCCAAGCATCAATTTTTCTACGGTGCTGCAAGAGAGGACGTCCGTTTTGAAATCATTTTATGAGAACAAAGAAAATTTGTAAATTTTTTGTAACTGTTTGATATGAATGCAATGAACTAGTTGTCGTCAATCACATTTCAATTTTTTTTTTGTTTATTAGAAAACCACCCAGGGGTATTAAAAAGGACATTCTATGTGCTGTAAAGGTAAGTGAAGCTGAGTACACCAGAGCCAAAATTGAAAAAGTAATGACGTACAATTACATGGATTTTCCCAAACACGTTCGGTTGTTTTGTGTGGACACTGGAGAATATGTTATTCGAAACGCTCAGGTGGACCTATTTAAGCTTCCAGATGATTTTGAGACCCTTCCATACCTAACGGTTGAAGCGATATTGGTCGGGTTACAACCATACAATAATGGTTCAGAATATACGGATTTTCATCTACGCTTGGCAAGATCACTGATAGTAGATAAAGTCTGCCTCGCCAATGTATTTGCTATTTTTGTATTATTTATTATTTATCATTAAGTACTCCCAGAATCTCTAATAATTTCTATAGCCAAGATCATTTTGCTCTCTATTAAAATTAAATATAGTATGTGTATTTTTAATGCAAAAACGATTGATTTAGATAATCATGTCTATTGACAATACAATTTGGGTTACATCTATGAGACCTGTGCGGGAGGGGGAATTGGGTCAGTTTGTCCGCTCTGATTTGGTGGAGAAAAAATGTGCGTCTATCAATAAATTTCATGAACATTGGATTTGGAAGATAACGTGTAGACCAGCTCCAGGTAGTATTAGTAATTGTGTACTTTACACAGCATTAATTATAACATTAAGTAATTAAATGAGTTACATATCCTTTTATACTTACAATTTCTGCAAGTGGTTTGTTAACTTGTTATAGGTCTATATTTCAACTCTCAATTTCAAATGCGTAAAGACAAATATGACTGGGCTTTCATAGAGACTTGTACTCCTGACAAATCAAAAACGGATTTATTTTCAATTACTTATATCGAGTCACCACATCGCATTTTTGGAAATGTGGACAAGTTTAAAAATTTGCTGGACGACCTCAATGACGATATCCAAAAAGAAATTGCAGAACTTATCAAATCGAAATATAAAAACTACTCTGAGGAGTTCATAAGCCATTATTTACTCGGAATTGTTGTTTTGGTGAAGGAGGACGAAAGGTAAAGAACTTATTGTACATAGTAAGGTACATAGTAACTTAAGTTTTAATTATTAAATGCAATAATCATCATATATGTTGATCGATTAGTAATTATATATTATGTAGTCGATAAACATTTTTCTGAAATGGTTCTTACATGAATGCTTCTAAACTTCTAACGTATTGATTTTGCAACGTCTAATAAAATATTTATATTATGTTTGTTAGTTGGTATCGAGCAGTCGTTACTGAAAGATGGGAAGGATCAAACATGTTTGATGAATGGGGGGAATTAGTACACAAATCAGTGTACACCCGATTCTCTGTGTTTATGGTTGATTATGGCGAAACTAAAACCGATCTCAAATCATCAGATTTATTTCCTATTCTCAAAAAGTTTGTTGGGAGACTTCCGTTTCAGGCCATACGCTTAAGCATGGATCATATAGAGTCTGGAAAATCGAATGACACTGGAGACAAGGATTGTTGGAATGCGCAAAGTATCAGTTATCTCCAGAAAAGATTTACTGGTCCACTCGTAGTACATGAAGTGCACATAGTGGTATTAAATTTTACTCGGTATTCCGTACTTAGTAGCACAAAAAACATCTAGCTTTTTCGTGTTTACTAATTACACTTTTAGATTGACATTTTGTAAGGAATTTTGTAGTAAAGTAGTAACTAAAATGTGTTTATAATATTCCAGGCATTTCCGAGGATCACCCGAGATGCCAACCTATGCAAGCAGTATTCGGCAATCATGTTCCCTGTGGGTAGCGAGCCTGTTGAAGTGGGCGATGATTTAGTCATGAATAATCTTGCAAAGTTTACGGCGGATGGAGAACAGTTGCTTGATGATGTCATGAATAACTTGTCAAGCAATAACAATGAAATAACGGATGAGAATTTACAGCATGAATTCAATATGAGTGAAGCTGTGTGGGATGTCTACATTCCCGCATCCACAATGCTCCCTCCTGAGCGAAACGTTGCTAATAATAATCTTCAATCTGCCGTTTCAAGTTTAGATGTCGATGGTAAAATTATCTCCTCTCATCGCTATTATTGACACTATTTGAATGATTAAAAATTAACGTGAGTATATTAATTTCATTATCAGATGAAAGCCCCAGCTACATTGAGGAAGTTTCAGATTCGATTGGCGTACCCGAAGATGTAGAAGATGTTGAAAAGTTATTGTACCCAAAGACACTTTGGCGTCAAACTCGAGATATGATCGTTTTTACCATACTGCTTCCTGATATTAAATATTACACATTTAAAATCGGACCGAAACGTTTATTAACTTTCCGATCGATAGAACCTCCACGCTATGGGTTTGATTTGAACATTTTTGGATCGCTTTATGATGCTGAGATGAAATTAACTGGACTTCATTTGCAAATAAAACTGAAAAAACGATTGGAAGGATTGTGGCCCTCAGTTACAAGGACTCCAAACCCATTACACTGGCTGAAAATGGACTTAGAGTATACAGTAGAATCTGACGTGAAAAAAGTTGAATACAGCATTGAACATCATGATTTCAGTGACAGTCATAGTGAAAACATGTATGAAAATAGTGATTGTAGTGATGAGGAAAGTGAAGCAATGGTTTTGGAGGACATCAGCGGGATGAAATAAATGATTTCTAATTATTATCAATTCTTAAAAGTATTCTCTCCATATTCAAATAACCATTTACTGAATAAAACAGTTTTAGTGGTTAAACTCTAAATATCTGGATTTTATTTTTTAACAATTCATGCAATAACGGTGTTTGACGAAGGGTTTTTAATAGTTAGTCAAATAAAACCTACTCAAGGATTTAGCTCTATCTACATTTACACTATGTATCACGTTAGCATAGCGAATGCCCAGATACACATGCTCCGTTGGAAGTTTGCAATTGAACTACGTTGCGTATGTAGTATCAAGTAAGATGTTATATATTTTTGGCGCCTACAGCGGGAAATGATAATGTGTTCGAAGTTTTGGTACGAATACACATACTACATACATTCATCCAACACATCAACATGTATTACAGAGCTTCTCGTTTAAACTACGAAAACGCGGCGACGGAATAGCTGATGGCTTAGGGAAAAACTCGAAGCTGCTGACAACGGAAGGTTACTTGTGATCGGACGCTAAACAAGTAAACAGTTTATTAATTCCAATCAACTTTTTCAATATCACGCCATTTTTGCTAAGACAAAATCTGAATATTAAAACAATAATTAATACTTCTGAAGCAAAAGGATTACAATACTATAAAGAGGTGAGAGAAAATTATAGTATCGTAGTAATTAGTAATATTATTAGTATTCAACTGCTAGCATTCAACGAAATGTGAAATTCAGCACCAACTTTGTTTTATTAGTATATAGCACCACTCTCAATTTAAAATCTGTCTTTAAAATCAAAAATGCATTTTCATGTCTGATTTATTGGGATTGCTTACAATTCACAAGTTAGGACAGGTGCAGTGCACTCGTCGTCGTCACTAATCAATGGTATTAGTATTTAATCCGACGTCCGACAGGTCTCGACCCAACGTCCAACGGGTCTCAAATTCTCAAACCACCTGCATTGCATTCAAGAGCTGAAAGCTCAATCTGACTCAGTCACTACAAATATAAATCTAATAAATATATTTGGCTACATTGTGGGGTCAGGGGTAGAGTACAGGGTAATACTTATTCAACAGCGTATGGTACTGAGTAATGGAATTTCTTAATTTTGACTTCTTTAATAAGTACTCTGCCCAATTACATTGTGAGGTGTGTATTGAGTATCTACTTTTGGTGATTATGGCGCTTATTTAATTGTTAACGGCACATAAAACTTAAGGTGACTTCAGACTTTGGAGCATAGGTGAAAATATGGCCAATTTTCAAAATCGAAAGGCTTCTATATTTTACGCTTTTTTTAAATTTGAAAGTACATTATTGTAGAGCAGCATTAACTTCACAAACTCCAGCATTTTATTTTCATTAACAAGTATCTGGCTAATAGATATTTGATTTGTTATTTCTTTTCTGGCCATATTTTCACCTCTAAGCTTTATGCTATAGATGATAGAATTATATATTCATCCAAATCATCCTTAAGCAGTTGGAAAGCAAATACTTTAAAATATTTTTAAAACCATTTTGGCATAGGAAAGAAATAAGTATTTAAGAGTTGACTTCTGACTCCCATATTTTTGACGGATTTTGAGTGCTGTATTCAACATACCGTCGTTCATAGTATTCATAGTAATATAATTTCAAGTTATCTGACTTCCGACAACCAACCCGGAATTAAACTAAACCATTAATTTATTTCCACAAAAATTATAGTATTGTGTACATGTATGATGATTAATGATTAGTATGAAATATAAATGGAGCATGCCTATTCTATACATTCAGTCGGATGACGTGTAAAAATGATTTTACTTTTCACAGCATAGAGCTAGAGAACACGTAATTTATTATTCTTACAGTTCTAACACTGAAAGGGAAGTTAAAAATCACAGTGGAAAAATGGCGTCTTCGACACCCAGTCGACCCCCAACACCAAATCAATCCGATGATGATGATGACTCATCGTCAGTAGGTGGGATTACTTCTAAGTGTTCTAACACTGAATTCAGAAAACAGGTCGGCAATCTAATTGATGATTTGAATGGTAAAGGCGATTAAAAAATATACTTTATTAATTTAATTACAATAATTGATAATGTTTCAAACTCCAACTTTTTATTTCATAATGTTGTATAAGAATACTACATTGATTCGATCTGGATTGTTCTGATAAATAATGACTAACATTTAACAAGATATAATTACACACATTTTACATTAGACTACAGCATGACTGATGGAGCTGACAGCTCTATGAAGAAGATGGAAAGGAATCTTAAGAAAAGTAAAAAACTGCTTGAAACGTTTGAGGGTAATACGTATATTTACATGCTACAAAGTCATATTTAATTGGTGATAACTGATGAGCAAGTTTAATTGAAGAAATTTATTGTAAGAGGTCAAACTGAGATGTACTTGGCGTGTCTTCACACCAAAAAGTTATCCGAAGTCGTTCGGGATACAACTGACCATATTGCGAATTCTAACCCCACATTCGATTTGGACAAATTCGTAGATGTTTTGGTATGCAATTATAGTTTTTTTATCAGTATTATTAGTTTTATTATTACCATTATTATTCACTTATTTTATTGTATATATTTACAGAAGAGTAACAATAGTGACGAATCTGGAAAATATTCAAGAACAGAATTGGCAACCAGTGTTGTTAACTCTGAAGCTTCGAAGGATACAAAAACGGCGCCTGCACTAAGTTGCATGTATGGATTATTTGAAAAAGAATCTCTTTCCGGTTGTGCACCTCCTAAAGCTAAAAAGCCGCGCTTAGCGCGAAAGAAACAAGATTTCCAAACAACTAATGCGACTCAACACGTAGAAGTCAATGTGACTGAGCAGCAAGGGGCAGCCAAGGACACAAGTGCGGTGAAACATTCTATGGACCTTTTAAATATTCTGCAGCAAAAATATAAGCAAGACAAAAAGCCGACGAGCTTGTATGACTTCACCATGGACACAACTTCTCTTGCAAAAACTGTAGAGAACATGTTCCACTTGGGTTTTTTGGTTCGAGATGGTCGCATATCAGTAAAAAGGGAGGGTGCTGCCAATCTAGTATTGAAACCTGAAACACCTCCTGAAAAGGAAGAAGGTGCTGAACGTCAACAGCACATACTTTCGTTTTCTTCTCGGCAATGGAAGGTAGGTACTATTTTAATTTTTGCACCCTTCATTTGATTGACCCGTCTAGGTCTTTAATGAACAAGCTGCTTTGTTAATTCAGTTTATCGTATCTTAAAGGCTTTAGCAGCAGCTGCTGAAGGAGAAAACACTATCAAATCATATCAGGAGGCGCAATCAAAAGAACCACCAAAAGAGTGAGCACCGGATTTCCCCGATACTTGTAAGTACCAAGTCATACATAGTATTCGAGCAAACAATTGAAATAAACCTTTTAGTTGTTTTATTGCTTCTAAATAAAATTATTATAGCTCATTCAGTGGAAGAAATAGATGGATCGGAGAAAGTGGATTCATTTTTTACTAGTGACAATTTTTAAAAAAATATATAACTATTTTAACAGTATAAAGTAGGATTAGAAACATCATTGTACAGGGTGTTGCGTAGCTAATGTTATATACCAGTTTGGTATCTCCCGGGCATTGTGGAACGTTAATCAATGTAGAAATCGAAATATCAAGTGAATCTACTTTGATTTGACACTTAATTTGCGTCATAATGATGGCTAATTAAAATCTCACCAAATATGAAATGAGAAATCATTGTCCTAATTTTTTATTAGTCAAAAAGGTACCATACCCCGATTTTTTTTCAAACTGTCATAAAAGACTCAAATGTAAATGTAAATACGCAAATTAAGTTTCAAATCAATGTAGAATCGCTTGATCTTTCGATTGGTATAAGGGTTGATGTTCCGAAATACCCGGAAGATCACCACACTGGTATACAACATTAACTACTCAACTCCCAGTATATAAATATATATATATTTGAGTAATTAAAAAGATATTTTGTACATATTTGAGAAATGAAAATGAGAGAAAGAATATCAACTTCACCAACTATCCAGAACGTCTTGAAACACGGTTTTCAATATTGTAAAATAGGATTTATTGTTGATACTGACATATGTTAATTTTTATAAGTCTGGAAGTATTTGTTTATTTGTTGACTGTTTGATATAAATAAATGAAAAATACGTGCCAGAATAAATAATGAAATTTTTTTATTATAGATAAATCACAAATTATGTAGGGACATCATATTTCTCTGAAAAATTTAAAATTTTCAGTTTTGTAGTCGTTATTTTATTTTTACATAATTTTTCGAATTTACAAATAGGTTGCACAAGTTATTCATGAAACTTTTAGATAATATACTGTTGTGTTTAAATAAACACATTTGATAAAACAAAATTACTTTCTCGATAAAATCTCTTCTCCATTAACTAATAAAACTAAATACAAATGAAAGTTAGTGATTTTTAAAAAGTATCACATTTTAGTAGCTAATCTGGTAAATACCGTTCTAACTTTCTATAAAAGTATTCTACTCTATTAATAATACTATTACATTTAAATAAAATATAATACAGTGGTTAAACTTAAACATCATTATCACTGCATTTACATAAATCATACTTATAAATGGTGTTTTTTTAAATGGAATTCTACCACGGACCCACATCTTCCAAAAATGTTTCAAAGTCGTCATCTAAGGAAGTAGATATCACGATTCTTTTTATTGTATTGAGTGTCACGTACGGCTTTGCTTGACCTATGAGATTAAATAAAATATTTTGTAGATAATATGATTTTTATATCATAACGTACTACAATGCAATATACATGTACCTAATAAAAATATATCTAGTAAGAGACGAAAGACAAATGCACTGAGAGTGTACTAAGTGCACTTATCATATCAACACAACGATAATAAAAATAAAACCATGAATCGAATTTCTACTCTGTAAACCAATATAACAAACAACGCTTCTTGTAAGAATCATATAACTTGATGAATATAGACTAGATTATATCATCGCCTTAGCTCATTATGTTGTATGTTATAGACTGATAAACCTTCAAGTCACATGCTCTGCAAAGTGCACTTTACATTATTAGCTAAAGGAGGTATTTTAATTAGGGAACTAAGGAAGGACAAATGACATTCAAAATATCCAAATCATCAAAATCGCTATTCTCCATACTCCATGATTATTTCATTTGTACTAAAATATATACTAGTGTAGATGTACCTTCATAAAAATGTATCCATGCAGCAACACCAACCAATAAAACGCAAATGAAGACAAACGCTAAACATAGGGTGATACATTGACTCCAAGTTTTCTTTGAAGGATGTTCCATGAAAAGTACAGTAGTCGGTCCAGACGCGTAAGAAGTGTACACCTAAACAAAAAATAAACAAGCACTGTTACTAAAACGAACTTAACATTTCGTTAGACCTTTAAGTTTACAAGTCTAAACCTTTTATCTTATGATACTAGTATGCATATTCTAGCAAATTATAACTGGCTTTACATTTAAAGCTTTTATCTGTAGATCTAGTAATAAAAAATATGTATCCATAATATTATTAAGTTTCTTTTCTTCAGCTTTTGTATTGTATGACCAATCATCGCGACTGCCGCATACAGATATAATTATTTTTAAGTATAGCTGTTTTTATTACATTGACCAAGCAGTAAAAAATTAACAATGGATTGACTTACATTCTGAGGCGGTGGATAAAATGAGCTTGGAATCCCCATGCCTGGAATTGTAGGTGATGAGAATGAGACTGGTTGAACCTTCGTTGCGTTGACTTGAGACTGCAAATAATATGGTCCATGTCCTGCTGCTCCATAATTTGTTAAGTCTTGATTTATAACCCTCTGACGAATTAAATCATTAGTATTGTGATTATTATAATAGGACGGAATAATGCAGTTTTCAGATTTCATGGAGTTCCAATAGGTTTTCTTCACCATGATTACAAATGTAGTTAGGGGAAAACCACGACAATTTAGTTGAGACAGCTAAAATAGAACTGGATGAGAATGGAACTGATGTTAAAACTTGAGTGAGGATTGAGGAGGTATGAACCTTTGTTTCGACTTCGTCAGGGAAAAACTTTCCTGTCAGTTTCGGAACGAAACAGGGAGCACGGAGCAGAGCAGGAGGACATGAACGATGGACAAAATGTAGCACAGAGACAAAATGGACATCCCAAGTCTCCAATTCAGCATATACATGAGTCTCATGAGTGTTTCATGGAAAGAAAAGCGCGGCAAGCAAAGGCAAGAACACAACTCATACTACTCTCTTATCATTAAATCTAGGGGCCCAGGAACTTATCAAGCAGTGGGTGTGCGGGTGGACAAAGCTAATATTATTATTGTGTATTGAATATAGCGGACGACAATTTATTGCTATCCTTACTAATGCAATGTGCTGGTCTGGTGGTGATGCGTATATCAAAAGCGAAGAAATATAGTTTTTCTTGTTTTGACCTTTGTAAGCCGCATATGGTAAAACATGGTGGCCAAATAATGTGCATAGTCGTCGCAGGGACCTGCCCCTTTAAGCATATATACAAGGCCGTATCCAGGATTTGGTTTCGGGGGGGCACCAAGGTAAAAATGTTATTATATATTGCTATTTTCGCGCGAAGCGCGAAAATTTTTAGCTAATTTGAG
>JAQFYB010005153.1:0-14655 GCA_034694085.1 Pogonognathellus longicornis | reverse complement strand
GTTCAAATGCACAATAAATTCTTAACTCGCAGAAGTTTAACAGATTTTAACTCGGAGCATTTGAAAAGCCCCATTTTGTCTAACATGCACATTGTAACAATTTTGTGTTAACAATTCTATAAAATATGTCCTTTGCGTTGCTCATGCTTGCTTTGTTTGCATGGTCGGTTTGGGTGACTTGAACTGCACGGTCAAAGATTCTTTCGACTGCATGCCTATCTTGCTCTGCTACACTACACATTACATTACTCACATTCAGATTTTAAAGTCTTTATAACACAAGTCTGCGGGGCTTCCCTTCAGTTTCTTGTGGAAGGATATTTTATACAGTAAACATGGTATACAGTGTATGAACGTACCCAACAAATATGTATTAATATTTGGACAATTTGGAGTACCCTACAAACTGTAAGCATAACATTTATATTGGTAAGTCGATGTACTTAGTTGTGAATTGTGAATAGATACCGTGTATAAAGTATATTTTATAAGTGTTCTGGTTTGTTTGATATGAGTCGAGTGGGGTTTATATTTATTCTGGTGTGCTGTTTGTGTCACTGTGTGTATGTTGATGTGAGACAATGATATTCTGAATTGTTATTGTATTGAGTACCTATGTCTTTGGTAGTCTATGGTTGTATTGTAGTACAAACATTGCATATGCAGTTGGATTTAGATGTCCTGTTCGAGAATAATAACATTATTGTTGTTTAGCGATTTATTGTCTTATTTATACGAAGACGACGAAGATGCTACACGTTTCAATCTCAATGAGTCATCGTGGTTTTCTTTATTGGGTACTTTACTTAGGCAAATTACCTACTAACTCTACTAACATTAAGTACCACTGGCTAAACTACTGCACTACCACTACCACCATGCACCACAGTCTTCCTACGTATTTATAATTCGTATACTATTTTGTATGCTCAATTGCCTGTGAATGTGAACCATAAAACACCACGTGCGGTTAGCTTCTCAACTCTTAATTCTCAACAAATTCAGATCGATAGGTTGCTTGCAAGGCAACTTGCAATTGCAACAAGAATCTTAGTAGACTTCCAAAGCTCAGAAATGTACTTTTTATACTACCTACTTACAATCACATGTGAATGTGAAGAGTATGTTTGTGTGTAGTCTCAATGCAGTCTGAAAATCCATGACACAATGATTAATTCATTATACTTATTGCTAGTAATTACTGCTTATATATACTCTTCTCTACAGTGTTTCAACTGTTAAAAAAGCAAGGTTCAATAAAACCTGGAAAACGAGGTTTTCCGGAAACTATAAGCCCCGCCCCGGGGGTACGGACAAAATTTGAGAACTCCGAAAGAACCAAGAAAATGTGGGAAGTCAAGTAAAAATTTAGTATAAGTTTCGCCTACCTCACCCCGTTCGGGGTGAGTGGTGTGGCCGTTTTGTAAAACACGACGTTGGCGAGGCTAAGGTTTTTTCGGGAAATAATCGTTTTTTGTGAGCCTGCTTGCCAAAAATAGCTAACTTGCGACAACCTGAACTGAAACTACCGCAATCTTCCTAATAATTTACTAATAGCAATAGCTAAACTATTGACTATATAATATTATTCATCAATTTATTAACAAATAATGCTGGACTTTGACTGTCATTAAAATCACGAGGCTAGGCTATTTCCGTTAGTAAGAAAAAGTCAAAGTCATATTTAATTTCCAATTATTCTCACTTTTTCGGTAGTTCTGGTTGCTTATATAGGCTTAGGCTACTTAGAAGAACTTGGTACAGCATTACCTACTATGGCATTCATAAAACTGCAAACCAAAACCAAGTCGCACTTTGACCATACAGTAAAACCAAATACACTAGGGAAAGAAACGATGAGCCATAGGGTATTCTAGGATTTTCTACGTAATACCATTATGACACTATAACACTGCGACCTTGTGATATACTTTTGTGACAAGCCATGTGTACTCATGTAACATAAATATTTTTTAAACAGAAACACTCAAAATTATTATATAAAACAAAATCTACATATGATAACTAAATGAATTGTACTTGCAAATGCAATTATTGTACAATTTATACTACTTAGCTTTATGCAGACATAATTGGATATAAATATGGATACGTAAGAACTAAGATTTTAATAAGAGAAAGAGAAAGCACCGACAATGTATACAAGGCAAAACAAGTATTGCATTGTAACTCCTGTATCATCATGTTAAGACGAAATTATGTGTGTACATTGTACAGTATATGTACACAGCACACACCCTGCAAGCTGCCTACTGCGTCAGTAATAAATAAAAATAACTAATAAATATGAATAGAATTTAACAATTTAAATGAACAATTTTGAAGGAATAAAATGAGGCAATACGGGCATTTACATTGCTATGGATGATGGACCCAAATAATAATCTGCAACATGGAATTGCCATGTTCCGACTATGAATTATGACTATGGATTTTCGGAGTATCAAAATGATGCTACATTCGTTAAATGTTTATATAGTAGAATTTCTGCCTCTCAGTCTCAGAAGTGTAAAATGCGTTACGAAGGGATTATAAAATACTCAATTAATTACTAAGATATGATAGGCATATCCGATGGACTATCTACTAAATCCCATGTGTATCATCGATTTCCTGTCTATCATTCCTAATAAGTGGCTCCACCACTCCTTTTTCTGTAGTCGAACTCCTTCTTCTGCACTTCTTCTGGCTTCTTCCTTCTGCAGTCGAAGGAAGAAGTGGTGTACAAAAGAAATGGCATAGTATTGCATGTAATTAATATCTTCCTTCTGTTTGTCATCTCTATCTACGCATTATTGTGAATAATAATAATAATTGTAATTGTAATTAACAATAATTGTATGCGACTGTATGCACTATATCTGTATTATACGCGACAATTTATACCAAATATTTCTCGTATGGTTGTGGGCATATTAAGTAATTATGTCTGTCTGTAGAGAATCTGACGAAGTAATTCCAGAGACATACTTTGGAGTTTATATTATAATTCTACTCAAGCTATAGGTTTGGCTAATTAGTGGAGGTAAACACACTGATTGCTTCTCAGATCTTCAACGAATCAGTAGCATCTGTGAGACACGTCAAAGTTTAGAGAAGGTAATGACAAATGTAAATGTGAGTTTAGAATTCTGTTGGTGTGTTGACAACAGAAGTAGAATATGATGGCATGCAGGAAAAGAGAAGAGTTCACATTATTTCACATCTCAGCACACGTCAGGTGAATCCAAAGTCAAATTCAAACTAATAAACTTCAAGTAGCCGGAAACATAAAATAGACTAATGAGAGCAACAAACGACAACCATCCTAGAAAAAGCAAATTCAACCATCACGCACGCATCCTCAATATCATCATCGTAATGTTATTTGCTATTTTCATCCGCATCCTAATCTTACGTGAACGTGAATTACGCTTGTAGATGTAAACAAATGACTTGTGCAGTGCAAATGAGTAAATGTACTTATCACTTACATTAGTTACATTAACTCAACAAATAATAATATTGTTGTGAGACATACTTTCGTACTCGCAATTTATGTTAAAATTATGTTTGTCTTACACGTGTTTTCACACAAATACTTGGAAATAAATGAAATATTAAATATTTATATAAATATTTTTGGCATTTTTTAAGAAAATATTGATCCCTATGCTTATAATATACCTGATTTTACCATACACTGCAGTTGTGTACAGTGGAGAACGCAAAACATGAAAGTGATTGAACTATAGCTCCTTCTCTGCAGCTCAGAGCAGGGCAAAGCAAAAAGAGTGTGTGCTTAGCTTCCCACTACACACAAAATGTTCCGTCGACTTGGGATAGACATTTACCCACTCCGGTAAATTATATTGGATACGTTAATACGTAATGCACAGTCAAAACCATACGACATTTGACAAGGTTCACGATCAGTAAATGTCTAAAATATTAGGTAGTTGCAACAAATACTTACATTAATCACCTTTAAAGTTTAGTTTCTTAACTATTTACTCAATAAGTTTAGCACATTCTGAAAAAATGAATATGCATGTGAAAATTTTCCAACAGAAATTGTCATTCGACTCACAATTCACAAATCATGAGTAGAGTTTCATGCTTACGCATGAAAGAAAACCACAAGAAGTATAAACGTTTTTAGGAGACACGTTGACTATTTATATATTTTCTATGCATTTTCAAGTGGATATCATTATTATAGATTAAATGTGACTCGAGTTACAAATAGAATAATTTCACTTCACCTGTAGAATAAATCGCTTTCAAAAATGAATATACAATGGCGGATCTAGCAATGCAATAGGTGTTACAGGTTCAAACCCTTACCTATTTCTATTTGTGTATTGCATTTTTCATTTACCGAAATTCTGTAAGCAGCCTTGCCAGGAACAACTAGAAATTATTCGATCCGACTACTACACTGATGTTAAAGAAACACCTCCCTGTGAAAAATCATAGATCCGCCACTGAATTAATCGATTACAACACAAAACGTAGCCAGGGCTAGGGATGATACGCACCAATTATCCTATATAGCAGCCTACTCTGTTTGATAGTATCAAGAGAATCAAGACTGAGCACGCAGGGTGTTCAGAAGGAGTGTTCATTGTCTATCTTAATGCAGGTAGTGAAGTGCACATGAAAAGAAGATTCACTTATCAAAGCACCCCATCTAAGATTACAATGCCTTCATATTCAACATAAAAAATCTGAATTATTTCCAATGTGGGGGATTGTGCAAGCGCAATAATATCCTAGTAGCTTGGGAGTTAGGTATCTCCGAAATAATAATTTTTACTATAAACTCAACATTATTCTCCTGAAATAATCAATCGTTCGCACCATATTTTACACTAAATCATTTTACACAATAAACACATTGCATGGGTAGTTTGTCCTGCCACATACTAATAGTTTTACAGCAAGCCCTGGCAAACATTATTAGTGGTAAAAACACAAATCTGTTCATGCTAATAAGAAACGAGTATTTTGGGGGCCATGCCATGTCAAAATGGGATGAATTTTCAAAACATTCGATTCTTTGGTTTACAATTGAGGAACAGTTTGTTTAAGGTAAGGTTGCTTTTCTTACCTTTGTTGATCTATTACTGGAAAGGACGGATATTGCAGTTGTGTAATTACCTGTGTGGATGCATTTACAGACTATAATATGTATAGTCTGTAAGACTACACTTCACATGCATGGAATTGATGTTCAATGTTTTAGTTTTATTGAGGTTTCAATGAATGCTGAAGAACTTCCTATTTACATGCATTCAGGTATATTATAACATTATCGTAATCTTAAATGTATTCCTAATTTATTAAATGCTTAATTATGATTTAACGAAACAATTATTAAGGTCGCCTCTTTGTCATGCTAGTTGAATCTAAACGCGTGTCTGCACAGAGTATGCATTTTTCTATTTACGTGTACTAGAGTTGGGAACGGACCAGTTTTTTGAAACCGGGTTTGTGCAGCGAAGCAAGGCATGCTAACTAATGAAGACCATAGATCGTATTTAGACACTGGTCAAAGTAAGACTGGTTTGGCAGTACCTACAATAAAACAATTCCTACCTCTTTGGGACGTCAAAACTGAAACCGAAAGGTTTTTTCGGTTTTGGTTCTTGATTTTTTCGTAAATTCGGTTTCGGTTCGGTTTCGGTTCGGTTTCTAAACGCGGTTACGCGTAAAGAGGTGGTAATTCCCACTAATAATTCTGTCTATTGTGTGTAGCTATATAAATGTCTGTAGTTGTGCACAGAGATAGTGCTGTAAGAGATAATGGTGTAAGATGTGCATACGCAGAGAGAGAGGAGTTTAGCAGAAGTGAAAAAGTGCACACGCACGGAAATAGACTGTGTGTGTCCCGACATTATTATCCTAGTCTCGTAGTGATCTCGACCAATGAAAATGTATGCGAGTCTACCCCATGTGAATGTAGGCAGGTAATAAGCACCGCAAACAGGTATGCTACGTATTGCTGTCTCGCTTGCTCTGCAGTGTCAAACCAATGAACTTGAATGGACACAATGATTCAAGAGTAAGTACTCCCTTAAGCTAGAACATGCATACAACAGAAATTGCATAAGTACCTTTGTTGTGTTATATGTTGTAATGTCCATCTTGAATCCGCATAAGATCCGCATAAAATCTCGGGTCCAATCTACATCCTACTCTGCCATATAAATAATATAAAGCCAATTAGAATGTAATATATGGACATTGTTTACAAATGTCCTTTATTAGATACGTGCACTAGACCATTACATTTTATCGACAGAAAGCTGGAAGGACTTACAATGAGAAGGTATAATATGAAGAAGATATTATGAGATTGTTATTTAGATATTATCTATGATGAAGGTACAGTGCTTTCATATAGATTCCAAATAGAAATTAGGTTTTGATTTAGTTGAGTGGAACGAGAAGGTGAAGTTAAGTCTGCGGTTGCGGAAGGCGCAGAAGGTTTATTAGAATGCTATTCATCAATAAATGCAATGTTGCTTTTCGATTCGCATGTAGATGTATGTGGGTCCTTTCATTATTCAAATTATTTCATTTCCTTTACTTGGCTCTTTTATTTTATAAGAAATGCTGACTTGTATGCTTCTGTTCTTCTCCGAATACAGAGTCCAGCGGTCTTTATGCAATCCATTTGAATAACTATGCTATGGTTATATAATATAATATACTTTGCATGCTATAAACTTTTAGTTTACGGCTTGACGGGTTTGATTTCATATTATACTACTCTACAGGCTGACTGACCAACTTACGCTGTGGTATCTACTTATAATGTGAACAATAAATCAGAACTCATTTTGCTTTCTCTGTATACATCTACATTTACAAACATGTAGAGAGAGATGAGTCGAACATATTTCATGAGTGTACTTTATGCTTACTTACACATATTATATCTCCACAATATTATATCTGTCAATCTGTGTATTATTCTCCGACCTGTTGAATTACTCATTAGAAATCTCAGTCAAATCAATATTGGATACAACAAAGTATATTATGTATTATATTGGAGTGAGGACTTGTGAGAGTTGTAAGGATAATTTGTCTGTCTGCGGTAGTGATATTATAGTATCATGGCATTTGTTGGTATTTGTGAAAGATAGGGGGTAGTGTCTTATATTGGGGTCTTCATGATATTGTGATGATGATGATGTTTCTTTTGGTTGGTGACACACGGAGAGCAAGAGAGTGAAGAAGGCAATGCTGGTAAGAAGCTGCTAGTCCTTGCTATAACTTGACTGTGATATTTAAGTAGCTGACTGCGGTCGCCTTCGTTTTGGTGTGGTGTGTTTGTTGGTGGGAAGGGAATAGGCAATGGGTAAGGAATGGAAATAAGTTTGTCTAAGACTAATAAGTTATAAGTAATAAGCAATAAGCGGAGAAGGAGTCGTGTGAGAGTGCAGTTTCCATACAGTCATTGCAGTGTTGTATTTAACTGTGAAGAAGTGGACTGGAGTGAGTGAGGACATCAGAGACGGAGGACACATCCCGTCTCTAATCATTCCACAGCAGAGACTCGTTGGGAAGTCAAGTGGTCGCTACAAATTCGTATCTCCACTCAACAGCCGTGTCATATCTACCCAGACGAGACGACACAAACCAACACAACTCAACCAAGGTAAGCACACTCACACTTTCCACTTTATTTTTTAGACTTACGTACAACTTATCTAATCAACTCTTTTTTCATACTGCGAAACTTAACATAAGGCACGTTAACGTTATTCATACTCACTCACATACCTACTTAAATACCAGCATTATTCTTTTCCACTTAATCTAAAAACTATACACTGATTAAGTAACAGAGAAAGCCCGCAAAACACATTACACATCACACCCTCTATTTATTACGTAGAACACGGAAACAAAGCAAAAACATTCGTTTACTTATATTTACTCAATTCTCACTTATCAATCTTGGTCATTAGAACTTTTTATTTATAGCTTCATTATCATGTGGTAGTCACTTGCGAATTTCGTGAGATAAATTTTAACTGTCTTCTGTGTTTCCGCACACACAAACACAGACAAACAAAGGCAACAATAGTTTTAGTCCAAGTTTTGTTCTGTTTGAGACAAATACAGCAGTAAGTAAAACACTTCCACATGATACATATGAATGATAGGGATATTATGTTGCATATTAATATTATGTGTGTTTTACTACATGCACATGTATGGTGAAACAACACAAACTGTGCAAATAAATAGACAAAGACAGTTAATTTAATTTTGATAGTTAATGGTCTTAAAAAGTCAAATAGTCATTAAAACTGCGTTTAAATATACTTTTGAACATTTGTGCTGGATTTTTCAATAGAGTTATTGTTTTTTTGATATTTTCGAATCGTTTAGTGGTTTGAGTCGTTAGTTTACATAAAATAAAGTGAAGCGATGTGAAGTGAACTGAATCAACCCTGGATTTCCCCTAAGTTCAACTTGTTCTAGCGTCGCAGTTGAACTTGGGGGCACATTTTAACCCTTTAGCATTAGATTTTGGGCTGACACTTGTTTTCTGTTCTCATCTCTGCATTGAAGAACATTTCAATGAACATTTCTCCTTCAGTCAGTCGTGTCATGTACATTATGTCCTGTCGCTCCTTGTTTTTAAGGTTTTTAATGAGCAAAGATGTTAAATGCTTATGTGAGTATTTCTACTTAGTCTCCAAAAAGAAATCCAATAATTGTATATACACACAGCTAAGTTATGTTGGTATAAGAACGTTAGACTTGTTCACAGGGTGACTCTGTGACTCTACAACATGCATGCACGTCATACAGCTATCAAAGTAACTCACATTCTGCATAATGTAATAAAGGAGCCAGAGCAAAGTCAAAGGTCACAGCAAAGTCATACAGCACTGCAACATAACCAATGTACACTATTTATTGCTTCTCATTCTCATTTCGCTCCATCTCCACACACAACAACCACCGTATTCTATTTTTCTTACTATTTCTCTATATAGAACTCTGAACGACTCTTAGTTCTTCGTCTATGTCTTATGTCTTTTATGCTGTAAGAAACCAACTGCTAAGTATGTAATATTTTAAGTCCAAACCGTAGAAGTAGAAGTATCTGTAAAGCTAAAATGTTAACGTATAGCAACCAGCAGAGAAAAATCAGGACAAAAAAATGTACATGAAAATCATTTATTTCACTAAAGACGCAGAGTTCATCTCCAATTTTCCCCTTTCTGTCCTGCTGTATACTTTATTATTACTTTTCTTGCCCTGTGCCCTGTCTGGCATATTTCACTAATGTATATTCTACACATTCAACAGTCACAGTTTGTGATGAAAATATTCTCGAGCTTGCGACTACTCCGTGTAATATTGCGAGTACCCCATCGTCACATAAATTCAATCTTTTAAGAGAATCAACAGTCAAGCCAAGCATCTTTAAGTCACAATCACAAATAAATCGTAAAGGTGTGTGTGCGTAGTGTGTACAGCAAAATGAGACTATGTAGAGAGTATGGCATGACATTACCCTTTAAATTCTCTTTTTAATGTTCCATACATACCAATACCCTGTACTGTACTGAAGTAACCGATCACTACTCTCGTTCTGTAAGCTCCGTATTAGATTAGGTATGTTTATATATGATAACACTTTATCGTTAATTGATTCAATCAAATCTCTGTCAAAGCTTGTTTTACAAGATTCGTACATATCAGCAGTACATCTACATTAGGAAATTAAAAACCTATACTATTCTGTACTAGAATAATGCGTTAGAGTTGATTAATTGCATCTGCAATTGATTATCAGAATATTATGAGGAATTAATTTTCACCGAAAACACCCCAGCTTGTTGACACAAATTCAACATGTTTTCCAAAATTGCTATACTACAGATATATTCATTCATGATATTCACATTTCACTTTCCAAACTTTCCATTCGAGCTTTGCAGTTTATTTTATTTTATACTAAATACTTTGTTGTAGGTACTAATAGTTTGGGGTGGCTATAAATACTCATTTTTGTCTCATATACGTTTACGTTACGTTGTACATTCAACATTTTGATTTACCCCAGGTTGCAGGTCAGTAAATTTAAACCAAACTTCTCAATTATGGCCATGGACAACTCTGAATGTTCCGAGTCTTCCGACTCGACCAATTCTTCAGTTTCTTCTCAAGGACCTCGTATGATTTTACCGCCAATCTCAGTGGCCAGTGCTACTTCTGCACCTGCAACAGTCCTTTGTCATACAACTCATCCCAGTGTCATCGTTGAATCTCGAAGTGTGGACCAGCATCATAATATCAACCACAATCATAATCATAACAATACCAGCAACAACAATCACCACCACCATCATAATCTGCACAGCACCACAATGAAAAACAACTTTTTTAATTATTTCCTAAATGACGACCACCATATTCACCATCATTTGGGACACCATGGACATCAAGAGGCGAGTGTGGAAGAGGAATCTCATACTCAACACAATTTCGTCGAGCAAAAACCGAATATTCTGGACCTTCACGAAGCTCATTCTCACCACCACCACCATAACAGCCATAATGGTCACCACCACAACGACAATCATAGCAGTCACCCAGAAGACAATCATAATAGTCATCAAGATGACAGCCATAACAGCAGTGCCACAACTAACAATGGCCACAGTCCTCACACCAATAGTCACACTAATCACAACACTGAACATCAACATATCGTTTCATCTGTCAGTAACAGGTGAGTTAAAACTAAAAGTTACTTTTTCATCTTTTCTATCTCAAATGAAAGCATTTGCATTTCTCCGTCGAGTCAGGGATTCATCAGGAAGGACCAAAATTATAGGTATCGTATCCACAATCAAATAAATCAACTATTTAATATGTGACAGTGACAGTTTTGACTGTGGGTACACTGAGATTTAATATTTGATAATTGATACTCAAAAAAATAACTCAATCTTTAGATTGAGATTATGAATTTATATGCCTACCTATTTATTATTCACTTTTGACTTTGCCAAGAAATGGAAGAATTTTAAATGTGTGATCTTTGATCTTGATTTGTGTTATCTGGTATGTATGTCTTTTTTTATTATCATTATGCAAAGGTTCACAGTATCACAGTTCACGAATGAAAGTTTTAATAATGTGTTTTGTAATAGAGTTAACAACATTTTAATGAACAAGATTTCTTTTTATGTACTACTACATACTAATTGCAACAACGTTATGTCAATTATTCTCACAGATTGGACGAGTCAATGCCAATGTACAGTGCTATCGAACATGGCCCTTACAACAATCCCTTGTTTCACCAATACATGACCCAAGGACCAGATCATTCTCCGTCTTTGTCTACTCTAGCAGGTTGCAGTTTTACTCATTCATTTCAGTTGTTCATAACCAAAATTATTACTTTGATTCAACTAGTTAGTTAGTTTGGTTATCTCTTTATGCGTATTTGCCTAGAAGACACTAGGATAATTTAATCTGCTTTATTACAAAATGCTAATGGCTTATCTTGAATCGCAATTTCCATTCATTCGTTGAGACAAAAATTCCATTTGTGTATTCAAACAATTCATAGGTTTGGAAAGTGACTATAAAATGCAGCCAAGTTTACTGCCGTCTAATAAGCTCCCAGGTTTTTTCGGTACAACAACCAGAGATATTCACCCATACCCTAATCGTAAGTTGCATTGCTCATTTGAATTGTTCCACAATGTTTCAAATAAACAACTTCCTGACAATTATAATGAGGATGAAACGCTTCAGACAAATTATTTACTCGCTTTTTAACTGTCTACATAGATTATGGCCAAACAGATTACCATGGAACATGGATCACTAACTACTGTGACGTGGCCAATTTTGGAATAACTCCCTATGGAAATAGCGGAACACCTTATTCAAGTCTGTCTAATAGTCCGTCCTCTATGTCATACAATGGTCAACCTATATCTAATATCGTGGCACAGTCTAATCGTGGTGGAAAGGGGCAGCCTCCTCTTGTTAATGGTGAGTGACTCTAAAAACTCTATTTTCATTTTTATAACTTATTCATTTAAAAACTTGCCCATTACTAGTGTGAGAATTTACAGCAGTTGTAAACCACGAAATGGTACATAAAACTAGCTATTTCCATCTTTGAAAAAAATGTTAAAGATTGGAAACCTAAGACAATAATAAGCTAGTTTACGTTCAAAGTAGCTACTTTTATAGGCGTTTCTTTAGGTAAAGGGTGCTGTGCGATTCAGGTGTAGGTTTATTATTTATAAGCGCATACAAAAGAATTAAGAATTTCTCCGTGCATTGAAAGTCAAAGTGTAAGCACATTGATATCTAATCATAAACTGTGTACTATATCTCGTATCACATCCTATCGTGTGTAATAAAAGGGACATTAGCGGTACTTAAATTCTCAGAAAAGGCGATAACCCTATCAAAACTGATGAATGAATTTTAGATAGCTTTTACATAAGCCAAGCTTCCAACATTGTATGCCTTTAATCCCATTATATGGTTATCGAGACGGCACGCATGTTCTTGTTCACTCACTTATAGGTTATCATTTTGTTTCAATTACTTTACAAAGAAGTATAAAATGTCTACTATCAACTATCGGTTTAATGTTCACATGTTCTCAACAAATACATACTATACTTTATAGAAAGTAGACATTCTTTGTCTCACAAAATATGCTGAATACTTTTTCATACTACAACTACAACTGATATTTAGGTATATGCATTTAAGTTATTCAGATAGTGACGAAATTCCCTTCTTTACACGCAATTTCTACACTCTGACTAACAATTAATGTTTACGAAGCTTTATGTAAATTCACAAGATGTGTCTTAAGTAATTGCCTGGTTGACCATTAACGGAAGGGTGAACTGAATTTTCTATTATAAGCAAATTATCTTTAGAGCTACTATTTTGTTCGTATTGTTAATAGAGATTCGCCACAAAATATTCGCCACACTTATACCACACTAAAAGATAATTGTGTAATCACTAGTCTTCGGTTTGTGCTACTTAATTATTTTGCTGCTGGAATTGAGCAGTCCAGTTGACAAGCCATGTCTGTGGAGAGAATGCTGCAATTTCTACTAGGAACTTCCTTTATTTGACACAATTTTTAAGTCCTCAGAGATTACATTATCATTTTTATTCCAAGTGCGTGAACTCTCGATTGTTTTAGCGTTTCCTCCGTAAATAAGTAGTTGTTAATTTTATGGACTCGCTTATTATAGTTGCTACTGTGTAGTGTACCTAAAAGAGTTGTGGTGATTTGTATGCAAAAACCTTGCAGTAGTATGGAATTCATGTTCAAAAACATTGGCTTTTCCGTAGAACTGCAATGTACTGTAGTGTTTATTTACTTACTATTCAATTGAAATGAAATAGAGTCACGAAAGAACTTGGAATTTGTCGCATCACGCCCCAACTAATACTAATGAATTTGTTTTAAACTACTTTCATTCTTGTTTTCCCTTTTTTGTTAAGCCTTCTTATTGTTAGCTATTGTCATAAATTATAATATAAAAGAAATGAAATTGAACCCATATCAATTTCAAGTTTTTTGCGTTGATTGGCAAATATAAATATCCGTTCATTCTCAGTCTTACGATTCACAAACTACAAGTTACAATTTTTACTGGTGTACTCAAGCAAATGTGTAAGAATTTCAAGTCAAACGCTTGAAACCTTTAATTAATTGTTTGTGTCATCAAATCTGTGACAATGACATATAACATAAATAACTTGACACGTAAGTGTAATTCAGTAGTTTGTTTCTTTTGTTGCATACATTATATTCAGCAAAAGATTTCCCATTTAGTAATTTCACCATGTCAGACCAAACCCCCACATCCTAAGTAAAGGATATTTATTACATAGTGTTATGCAATTGAATAGCTAGTGCAGCAGACTAAATGGAATTAGCTGAACAAGAAGTTTTTGTGCGTGTGCTTTAACCTTGTTGGAATCGTGGTGGTGGACAAAAGGAATGAGTAAACAATGTACCTAGTGGGCATTTGCAGCGTTAATGTAGATATTAACTTTAGGATACCATATGAATGACATACTGATGGAATTTGTCCTGAATTTGACGCAAATTTTTAGGAAGATAGGCAATGGCCAGGAAATTCTGTCACGCCTTCAATGGGGTATTTAATGGAAAATTTGTAGAAATCTACATGAATAGTATAAATAATAGTAATAGTGTACAATGTCTAATGTAAGTATATAGTAAGTATTTTATGGTCTAGGCGAAAAAGTTAATAAAATTCGATATAATTTTAAGACTGACTAGAAATTACCAAATGTTACTCGAAATTTCAATGAGAAGGGATAGGCTTGAGGACAGAGACAGAGTCATAATAAGTTCCGATGCAATGCTGAAAATGAAAACATGTTGATATTACTGACTCAAGCGAAAAGCTTTGATTTCACATAAATGCATACCTATGCTCATCTGCGTGTTAATTTTTTAAGAGTAACTCTCTCCGTTACTCTACATGCTTTTATGACTGGTTTACGTGCTTAAGGCCGGTGTGGCGGATGACCGTTAATTTTACCAGAAAAGCAATAACAAATCCAATTAATCCCAATATCTCT
>JAQFYB010005152.1:0-14660 GCA_034694085.1 Pogonognathellus longicornis | reverse complement strand
ACACTACACCTTTTTTAATAAATTTCATTGATATGAGCATCAAAAGTGAGTCTTAAATGCATTACGTCTTTATAAATCTCAAGAAGATGCGACAATTTAGAATGAACATTTTATAAATCATTGCATTTAAACCAGCATTACAATTTGTAGGTGGGGGACAAAAGATGGCCAATTTTGTGTTACGTGATATATGGAAGCTCCCTTATAACATTTTTAGTGGGTGTGGGCCGTGGGATAACACCAAGTTCTACATTTAGCTGTTAGTGCATTGGTGGCACCAAAAGCAAAAATTCCAGGTCCGCATGTTTTTGTTATTGGAAGACCGCTCAATCTGCGTAGCCAAATTGCGCACCAACGAATTTACTATGACTTGGTATTGTTGGTGCTGCAGTTCCACTATAATTTGTACATACATATTCGCTATGGAGAGTCTCTAAGCAGGATCCACCAAGTTCCTGGTAAGGCATAAATACAGTATTGCGGGGTTGGAAAAAATGCTGGGTTCCCATGGTGCCCCGGGTGCCTCCAGTGGTGCCCTTCGGGTGCCCCGCAAAAAAATACTAAAAAATGTATCATCAATCAATTCAGTTACTGTCGTTACTGGCCACCTGCATTCCCGTTGCCTCGTACATCGTAAGCGACGAAGACACTTCCATGCAACAAAAACTGCAATAAGTACCGCAATTAAAGGCAAAAAGACCTCAAGGTGCCACTTGAAAATCATCGAACTACTTTCATGATATTAGTTATTTTAGTAACTTAATTTCATCACTGATTATATCATATTTTAACATTCGTATTCGTTCATTCTTATTTATCATATGAATTAGAATAGCAAATTTAGCGTTCGACTTTCATTTTCATAATTTTAAAACCTACCCACAGCAAGGCTGTATCTAGGATTCCATTTCGGAGGGGGCAAAATACAACATGATGCACAATAGTGTCTAACATCGCGCGAAGCGCGAAAAATTTTAGCTATTTTAGGCCAAAATCAGTCTAAAATGTATTAAATTCGCGCGTAGCGCGAAAAATTTTGCGAATTTTTGCACCTTTTTGGAAAAATAACCTATTTTTCCGATTTCGGGGGGGGGGGGCTATTGCCCCCTTTGCCCCCCCCCTCAATACAGCCTTGACCCACAATGTGGCGATGGATAATGATTTTTTATCATCCTGCTTAATGGCAATTATTACGGTTTAGGGTATATCTTTTAATTGTGTTTTCATCTTTTCAAGTGAATAAAAACAACTGTTCTACTAATAAAAACCAAGATGCCCGGAGGGCACCAAACAAATTTTTTGGTCAAAATCCTGCAAAATAGTTGTTTTTTCCGATTTTTGGGCCCAGGGGTGAGAACCCCGCATTTACGGACAAACTTGGTGCCCCGCGGGGCACCCGGCACGGGTGCTCCGCGGGGCACCAAAAACAGAAATTCCAACTCCGCAGTATTGTTTAATATATATAAAACAAAGTCATCTCATCAGTTACACGATAAATATACTTGCTTACAATACAGACTCAGTGGCAGTGGGTAGGTGCTAGGTATAAATATACTGTAGTAGTGTAGACAGATCTGAGCAAACCCAAACAGAACACAAATAATATTACACAATTTTAGGCTTGGCTTTAGTACACAGACTAATAATACTAACTAAGAAAAATATAAGTGTATATAAAGCGTGTGGAGTTTGATAACCTAGGTCTTAAATGAGAATAAGAATAAGACTGTACTGCATATTTATGTAGAAGTATGTAATGTATATTATAATTATAAGTCATTGGGTGGTAGAATTCAATAGTATGGGCGGAGTTGGAATCAGTGCCGTATCTAGCGGCAGGGCACTAGGGCACGTGCCCTCCCCGAAATCTCAAAAAAACAGGTTATTTAGGGCACGAAAGTGCCCTAAATCGAGAAATTTTTCGCGCTACGCGCGAATTTTATACTTTTTAGGTTGATTTTGGCTCAATTTAGCTAAAACTTTTCGCGATTCGCGCGAAAACACACATATATAATAACATTTTTACCTTGGTGCCCTCCCCGAAACCGACTCCTGCATACGGCCTTGGTTGGAATTTCTGTTTTTGGCGCTCCTGAAGGCACCCGGGTCCAAAAAGCAAAAAAGGGTCATTTTGTGGGGTTTTCACCAAAAATAAATGGTGCCCTAAGGAGACCTTGGTTTTTTTAGTAGAATAGTTGTTCTTATTCGCTCGAAAAGATGAAAAAATAAAAGATATATCCTATCTGTAATAATTGTCATTAAGGATAATAAAGAAGAATTATCCATTTTTTGTTAAATACTTTTTTTTAACTGTCAACTTTGGTTCCCCTTGGGGCACCACCGGGGGCACCATGGATGCCCAGCGGGGCTGACAGCCCCGGAACCCCGCATTTTATCAACTCCGAGTATAGATATAAGTAGATGACATTGTGAATTAATTTATCCATCAAAATAATTACACAGCAAGCTGAGTAGGGTGCTTGAGATTTATTAACTGAAAATATTTATCAAAATTAGAAGTAAATAATTTCCATATCATATAATAGGTAAAAAAAGTGATAACTACAAGATTGCAAAAAATCAATTTTTTCCTGCTACGCTCTAATTTATGTATTATACGTTGATTTCAAAAAACACTTTTCGTGATTTTTCATTCACACATAGTCCCCTCACCCATAAACTTAAATAAGTGGTATTACTATTTGTTGTTAAACTGACAATATCTTATTATCATAATTTCTCTCAAAAATATTAATAAAAGCAATGAAAAATTTGAGTAACTAAAACTATCTTATATTTATTGTCATAGAATATATACAATGTCATATTGTTAAATGTATCTTGAAGACCACGACCACATGGTCAAATCAATTAATAAAAATATCATCTATCTATATAAAATATCTACTCTCATATTATTACTGTTAGGAATTTAAAGCTGCCTTCATTGTTGATTGTTGATACTTACAAAAGGTACACAGCCAAAATATGGATTAAAGCAGTCTTACGCCATTGGATTATTGGAGCAGAGTGTGTATGGCAGGACATGTACATGGGAAACACAACACAAGGGGATATCTGCTAGCATCTTTGGAATCATACAATAATATACCTGAAAAGCAAGCAAAAGCAACGACAAATATTATGTATCTTTATTAGGGCCAAGAAAAATAGTTTTTTTAAAAACCTGAAATATGTATCTAATATATTTAAAAAAATGTGCAAACAAAAAGGTTTTAAGTCCCTTAGTCAGCCTTGCTTCAAGATAGACAAAAGACATTTTGCAATAAACCACTATACACGTCTTGTAGAGCATCTTTTTGGGTATTTAATGAGTAGTGACACAATGTGATTACAAAACATTACGTGTGCTCAAAGCGCTTTGGCAAAAAAAGAAAATCTAGCAATAATTTTGCTATGATAAGCTTGTGTAGCTTCAAAGGCATTATTTGGTTAAAGCTTCTACTGGAATAAAAAATGATTATTCACTGTTAATTTTCCAAAGCGCTTTGAGGGCAAACAATGTTGCTTAAACACATTGTCATTGCTCATTAAATGCTCAAAAAGATGGTCGCTACAAGATGTGTATAATGGTTTATTGTATAATATCCTGTAACTTTCCTTAAAAAGCACTAACTAAAGGACTAGTCTACCCCATGCAGGGGCGTAGCCAGGATTTGGTTTCGGGGGGGGGGCAAACTCAAAACATGAGGTATATACCTCATGTTTTGAGTATCGTGCTCATTTTCGCGAGAAGCGCGAAAAGTTTGAGCAAATTTGGGCAAAAATGAACCTAAAATAAACAAAATTCGCGCGTAGCGCGAAAAATTTCTCGATTTTTTGCCCTGAAAGGGCAAAAAAACATATTTTTTCCGGATTTCGGGAGGGGGGGGGCAATTGCCCCCTTGCCCTATGCCTGGCTACGCCAGTGACCCCATGTAAATGCCCTATGAGACATTCTCGACTGGACACGCTGTATAATGTAAGTATTTTAATAGGAATAAATAGATAAATATAATATATGATTTAGTGTCAGCTTATGGAAAACAGAAAACTTTGTAATGCTGATATGAATTTAGATACTTTAATAAACTTGAGATTGAGATTGAGGAAGAGAGGTTTCCCATTTCATTTGGTCCAAATGATATGCAGGGTGACACATTAATTAGTAGTACTTTGCCCTTTTTCTCCCCAACGGGGGAAGTTGTATTTGTTAAGAGTACATAAAATGAAAGCTTAGATTATTATCTTTCCAAATATAGCAATATTATGTTTCTAAGTTCATTACTTTCGGAGATATGGCCATTTACATAAACCGAGTTTTAAAATGAAAAATTGACAAGGTTAAAAACCAAATTAAAATGCATCAAAATCGCGCTTAGCGCGAATTTGTTTAACTTTTATGACAAAATAACCTTTTTTGAGATAACAAACGCATAATGGGGGTGTGGGTGCACCCTCCTGGGTACGCGCGTGTTGCAAATAAAATTTTCATGTAAAATCGTCATCAGAAGACATTTTTTTTTTATAAATGGCCATATCTCCGAAAGTACTGAGCCTAGAAACATAATATTGCTATATTTAGAAAGCTAAGCTTTCATTTTATGTACTCCTAACCCGTACAACTTCCCCCGTTGGGGAGAAAAAGGACAAAGTACTACTAATTAATGTGTCACAATGAGTCACAACATTAATAAGTCAAATATATTTTCAAACATTTGATCTTTAAAATTCAATTCTGATGAAAAGCCTAATGCATTTTAATTGAATACCTACATTTAAAAATATGAAGCTCAATTAAAATGCAATACTCAACGTAAAATTTAATTTTATCCCATTTTGAATTTGAGATGACAATTTATATTTAGTTTGCAAAATATTTGCTACATGGGAAACTGGGTACTCAGACACTGAAATGTCGATCTATTCAACATTGAGATTGCCATGCTAATAATTACTTTATATATATTGTTTATATTATTCTTATGCTAAATCCACGTTCAACTTGTGTTGTCTGTTGTATAAGCTTCTTATGAGTATAATACCCATACCATAATAGACTTATTAATTAATTAATTACATATGATTTTTTAAATATTCACTCCAAAATATAAATACTTATAATAGGCTGTCTAGAATTAGTATATTTTACTAATAATATATATTTTACCTGTCTCATCTCCAATATCTTCTTCAGAGTCAAACGTTGTAACATCGTACTCTGCGTTTACCTCAACCAGGTAATTAGCAGCAACAACTGTTTCGTACTGTTCTGGCCGCGCTACTGGTTCAGAAATGTGATCCAAGGCCTCTTCGTCAGCTTTCTGACAGATATTTTGTATTTCAGCATCAGCTTCTTCGTCGTCCAGAATAATATCCTCCTCTTGCTCAGGCTCATGAATAAAAATGTTTGGATGAGAAACCTCGGAATTAGCTGACGGTAGTTTACGTATGATTCCAATAACTGAAGGTGACGGGTCACGATTTTTATTATTTACATCCGACTGCTGACTGTAAAGTGCAATGTGAGATCGTCCTTCACACGGCGAGCCACTACCACTTGAATTTGCAGATTCTGATCCAGCAGATATTGTGTCCAACTCTCCAGAATGGGAGCGACTTGCAGGAGTTAAGGCTCTCAAATGATACTCAGTTATGCTCTTACGACATTGGTTAATGACAATGGGTCTCTCATAGCCATTTTCGTCTTCATTTTTGGACGCTGAAAATGGTGCAGGGCTGCTGCTACCACCTTTGCTGCGCAAATTCACGTTCGCCATAGCTCTGGAAAAGAGGAAGTAAAAAAATAAACAGATGATCGCAAGACAAACTTCATGTTCAAAAATATTACATAATATAATGTCGAAAGTAATTTTTAGCATTTTTTGTCTACAAATTGAAACAATGTATAGTAATTTCCATTCAATAGATCATAAATAAACTGTTATGAATTTTATTGTGTAATTCATAGAGTATTACATATGGCCCAATAATATTGTTATATTGTTAAAATTCTTTTACAATTGACAATTCGTTAAATTGTAGTGTATCGTTATTGATTCTAGATCTATTTGTTTCCATACATTACATCACTGATGATTTCAGATTCAGATTGTAATAATTAAAATTATGTAACACTAAACGCCTTCACAAACACATGTAAAAGAGTTGTACGACACAAAATACATGAGAAAGGGAGATAAAAACTACTACTTACAATTAATTAATGTTGTGTTTGGATAATTTGCTTTAACTTAAACGATCAATTATAGTATACAGCCAGTTAATAGTGAAAACTGGTTTTATTATGCTAGTATGTCCTATTTAAATAAACAAAATGAATAAACATAATAGAACAGAATGGTTGATGATTGAACGCCCCCAAATAAATAATAGTTATAATAAATATTAAAAATAATAGTTCAAAACAGTACCTAATAGCTAACAAGTAACAACTAAGATTACCCGAAAAAATTGTGTTGCGGTTATTACGTATGAAATATATTATTCCTATCTCACACAAATGACAAAACAAACCTCAACCACGAACTTGTGACTTGACCAAATAGCAAAAATTAATGTACACACAAGAATACTAAAGCAGCTAGCAACTACCAAGCAAGGATTTAATCAATCAAAAACTCAAAACGGCTGCATGAAAATCTACTTGAGTGGCCGTGTATGTATGACGTCTTCGTTTAAGGGGGAGGGGGCTTGGGAAACATGACAAAACAGACGAGGAGGAGAGGGATCTCGGGTTTCACTACGTCTCCAAGTTATTTTACCACAAAAGTACACAATATTGCAAAAAAGTTTATGCTACGGGCAAATTTCATGCATTTGAAATTGATTTTTAGACCAAATTAGCTCAATATTTTGCGTTGTACTCGATAATAAGCACATTCCTAGGTAGCTTATCATATTAGGATTTTGTCCTCTTGGAAACCAAATCCTAGCTACGCCTATGTTCCCAAAGATCAAATGGCAAGTAGGAGTGGGTGAATTGTCTCTTTTTTTGGACTGCAAATGTTTAATCTATATGAACCCACGTAAAAAGTTTGAACGAAATATCTTTTCAATGCCATAATTTCGGATAAACATTCGCATTTTATGTGTGATACATTTATAAATATATTTTTTAAAGTATTCAGTTTTGCTATTAGTATATAAACCTATTAATATAAAATGTAGTTAATTAATTTATAAACTTGAATTAAATTAATACTCTGCATATATTGAGGGGAGTTGAAATTATTGTATGACGTCTGTGTAGGGGAGGGGTCTATGATTTCATGACTTTGCAGACCAGGAGGGAGGGGATCTAACAGGTCTAAATTTGCAGACGTCATATATGCACACCCCCTTAGTTAGTCCA
The DNA here is from genome assembly GCA_034694085.1 of Pogonognathellus longicornis. Lineage (NCBI taxonomy): Eukaryota > Metazoa > Arthropoda > Collembola > Entomobryomorpha > Tomoceridae > Pogonognathellus > Pogonognathellus longicornis. The sequence goes on along the minus strand of JAQFYB010005152.1, from coordinate 7,285 downwards.
AATACTATCTGATGCTCCGCTTTTTGGTCTCAGTCAGAGCTACAACGCAACAGCATTATATTTTGCAATTGCGATGGACCTACCCGACCAGAAAAGGACGAATAGGACTATAGGACGATGATTCTCGAGGCTTGACGGCTTGAGGCTCGTCCGTCTCCGTATTCTCCGTATGTTAAGCCCTGAGTAGACGTATTTTTGCACACGAGTACCCAATCACGGGTAGCGCAAAGGGTCAACGTGCCCCAGAATCAGCTTGAAATAGTTGAAATTCATATGTTGCGAGAAAAATTTGCATATTTTACACTATTGTGCGAAATAGTCGCTGTATGAGAATTAATGTTGGAGTCTCCATTTACCCCCTTCCATATAGACTTGTTTCGAAACATTGTAAAATATAAGGCCTAATTGAACTTTTATTTCGCTTTTTCCTGTTCTATAACTCTTTCACATGTTTCCTTTCCTTATGGTAACTGGAAATAATAATTTCTATTTTGCTTCCATTAATGTACACTGACGAAGTCAGGGGACATGAGTTAAATCCTCCACCCCCGAAATCCCAAAAAAGGTTCATTTGCACCTCATATGTTGCAGCTTGCCCCCCGAAACCAAATCCTGGCTACGCCAATGTAAGTATGAATTCAGATTTTACGCGCGGGACTGGACCCTTAAAGCCCAATGCTATATCCACCACTGCTGGATTGATGTGGATTTCCTAAGAAAAGTTTCTCATTGTTAGTAGTCATGTTATCTGCTATGTGTAGAGCGAATACTTCCTTCGCAGTTTCCGTTCTTTTCTTACTATCGTCAATATTATTACTTACGTTTTACTTACTATCTTTTTGTTCTATTTTTATCTGCATGAAAGACAGTTGTGTATTTCTATAATATTAGCTACTTCCCATGTTCCCATAATAATTATAGCTCTTACTCGAGACCGGACCTGGAAAAAATGGGGTTCTGGGACTTTCAGCCTTAAGTGGCACACATGAATGCTGCCGGGGCCCACCGATGGTGCCGGTGACCCGGCGGGCACCAAAGATGCTATCAGTAGTAACCTGGGGGTACCTCATCTAGAACTACCAGGGTCGCTAAAGTTGATATAAATGTTTTTTGCGTGCACCCGCATGCAGGGTGAACCGTAAAAATATTGTTCTGATATGAAAACAGGCTGTAATGAAAATGAAGTAAAAAATCGTATTTTCGGTTTACGTGTTTACAATGTGTTTATAGTTTTGACTTTATAAGTTTATAATATGCCTAACCTACTAACTCACTTATCGTATGAATACATGTGTCAACTAGTGAACTTATTCCGACATTTCATGGCTATGGTATGGTAATTTGGTATATCTCATTATCATATATACCGTTCATTTTCATCTAGCATATAAATAGCAATAGCAAATGTTTTGTATGTCCGGCATGCATTTTCATAATTGTAAAACGAAGTTTTTTCTTTGTCCACTTTACTAATAATACGGATGGCTTGTTTTTGTTCGCATTACGATCTTTTCAAACGAATTCGACTATTTTTCGCAAAAAATAATTCTGTATTTAGGATGGGTCAAAGGGTGAAATTGCCCCTCCGAAGTCGAAAAAAATAGGTTATTTTATCATTAAAGTGCAAAAAATTCCAAAATTTTCGCGCTACGCGAGAAGTTGATGCATTTTAGATGGATTTCGGCTTAAAAAAGCTTAAATTTTTCACGCTACACGTGATAACAGACACTATTGTGTGTTATGTTGGTATTTTGCCCCTCCCGAAATGGAATTTTAAATACGGCCTTGGTGGGTACCCGGACCAAAAATTCTTAAGTATTCTCATAGCCAAGAAGGGGGACGACATTTGTCATTCAACAAGAAAATGTTTTGACCTAGCAGAACGACATTGTCGTTCTTAATTAATATTTTAACTCCAATTTTACTGTAAGATTTTGTTAATGGGCGTAACAACGGCAATATTTTAGGAAGGGCAACAACTTATCAGTACATAAAATGCACATCAAATTCAGTTAAATACACTTAATGCTTAACTTATCTGATGATACAATTAGAAGTTATATTGGATTACTATAACTTTTACTAGGTACTTATATAGTATAGCCATGCAGCAACGTAACTCTATACTCCGGGGCAGGTAAAATTTTTCAATAGTTTTTTTTTAAACAAAAAGGTCGACATTTGAAGCCTAGCTAAAAAAGATTAATTGTTTTATTCAATTCACTAAAAACTCCACCACGTTCGGTATTATGCATATTATACCGTGGGGTACTATTTTATCTACGGTTTTTATTGTGTATTGTACAGTAATCCAATATGAATTTTTGCAGCATACCTAAATAAAAAAGTTGTAAGATGCAGAAGAAATAGAACAACTGTAGCTAGAAAAGGTGTTAATAACGTACCTACCTGGTAGAGGTGGTAACGAGCCGAGCCAGCTCGTTGCCCGCTCGCCCGAACTCGTTTTCGGGCGAGTTCGGGCAGCAAAACTTTGCAGCCGTTTCGGGTTCGGGCGAGTTCGGGCAACAAATGTAAAACTTCGAGTTGGGTTGGGGCTGGGATTGTACAACATGTAGTCATTGTATATATTTTTAGTGGAACTCGAGACGATTGTGTAATACTTGAAATATAAATATTCAAGCCTCATAGTCAATAGTCCGACGAACATTTAAATTGATTCAATTATTATTCATTTAATCATATGTAATGCAAACAATTCGAGTCGGGTTCGGGCTTTAACTTTTCTAGTTCGGGCGAGTTCGGGCGGGTTCGGGCTTAAACTTAACGAGTTCGAGTCGGGTTCGGGCACGAAATTTTCGAGTTCGGGCGGGTTCGAGTTGGAAAATATCTGCCCGTTACCCCCTCTACTACCTGGTTAGCCCGAACTCGAACCTGTAAATTACGGGTTCGTGATGGTTAAAATTTTAATATTTCAACAATGGACAGGGTCGAGAATAAAGTTTTCAGTTCATACTTTGTTTAAAATATCAATCCGAAACCTGGTTTTACTTATTATTACGTTGTGTAATTCTTTAATATTAAACTTCGGACTTAATTTGAGATATTATCATGTTTGTGCCGAAAACGAAATTTTTTCACTGTTTCAATTTCAATATTAAGGGTTTTCTGCTCTCTTAGCTGTCGTCTCTCTTAGAAATATTTATGAATTGTGTAGCAATCCCAATATTTACATATGCAATTGAAACCATTAAGGTCTAATTGTATAGTGTGCCATTGTGGATTTGAATGCGCTCAGATTTCAGTTTCATATACACAAATACACACTACACGAATCAGAATGTGAATGAGAAACATAATACTCTTTTAGATTCAGAATTGTATATAGAATATATTGTGTGCATAGAATTGTGAATTAAAAATAAAATCCAAAGCTCGATCATCGATGTATTATTGTAGCTAAATACTTGGGTTTTCAAAATGAACTTTCAGTTTTTGGAAAAATTTTAAACTATAGAAATGGGATACTTTGAAGAGTCGCATTTCCATAGTTTAAAATGAGGGGGAATTGTAGTAATAGTTTTAATGCCTGCGCAAACAATATTACCATTAATATCAAATTGCTTTCTCTATTGTGTTTAAGAGAGATTTACACCATAGAATTATATTGATTTTCCATTCGTTGATTTCGAGATGTTGTCTATCATTATCGAATATTATTGAGGGTTATATATGAGAATATAAGATTGTGTTCATGTCTATTTATCCAAGTTAGTAGTTTTATCCAAGTAAGAGTCAGTAAGGGTCAGAATTCCCTAGGTCATTTGGTTTGACCGCTGTAGTCGGTCAAAGTGTCAAGAAAACCCATGCATTTGAGTACGAGAAATGGAACATCCACGATTTGACCCCCAGGAAGGGGTCGTAAAAGAAAATGACAGAGGGAAATATTATTGGCTTTTGCCTAAGGAGGTGAGGTGCAACTGGATGGGTCAGAACGTAGAGGTCATTGACCACAAGTGTACCCCACCAAAAACCCAATTACCCAAAAACTCGGGTTTGTGGGTTTTTCGTTCCCTCTTACTTTAATAATATCGACATTACAGAATAGGAATATATTTAGGTATCAATCAGGACATGAAATCAAATCAAATATATAATAAAACTTAATAAGGTGTTTAGTTGAAGCATAAAAATAAAATATAATCCGTTGCAGAGTCAAAAATTATAATGTTTTATTGCTACAAAAAGGCCTCGTTTTACCAACTTTACTAACCTAAAATTGCAAGTTAGACTGAATAACTGATGTGGTGGTTTTATATTTAAACGTGGATTAAACAGTTCAGGACTCCAGGTTAACCTGTGATACATTACCAAAGAAAGACAACCCATATATGAAAATAAAGTTTCCCCTTGAATTTTCCCCTTTCCCATAATATTTATTGCAATTTATAATTCCGTGTAGATCATAAACTACAATTATTGCTGTGCAATGCATTAGAACATGGTAGAGGACCATCTTCTTGAACCTTTATTCCGACCATAATAAATTACCAAGGGTAGACAACTCATACATGAAAATGACTTTTGATCATAACTCATAATTTGGTCTGGTTCACGAGATATAGATTTTCAAAAACTTAATGTTGAGTCTTATTTTAATAGACCTGTAAAATCTCAAAAAGTTTATTTTAGAACTAAATACATTATTGATCTTGTAGGTTATGTAGAACTAAGTTACAGAAAAATACAAGCCCCTTGCTCCATGCATCACCTTTGGGGCCAGGGGTAGTTTTGTATTTTTTGCGGGGGACGTTGCACAAAATTCAAAGCTCCACTAAATTTCTAAAATTAGCCCCGTCGATTTTGGTGGAAAGAATTTTCTGCAATGTCCCCCACAAAATAAAACAAAACCACCCCTGCCTCCAAAGGGGGTATATGGAGTAAGGGGCTTGTATTTTTCTGTAACTTCTGCATAACCTACAAGATCAATAATGTCTCAATAGTTCTAAAATACACTTTTTGCGATTTTATAGGTCTATTAAAATAAGACTCTGTTACTTAAAAACATCCTTGCTGCATCACGTGTGTAAGCATAGTAACACGTTGTTGAACTGAAAAGTAATTCTCACAACTCGGATTCAACATTCTTCTCAAGCTGTCAGTCTGCTTCCACTGACTGTGAAAGCAACACGTAATAATTTTTTCTCCCAGTTTTCTCGCGCACAATTGTGAATAATCATTTAATTTACGTAATTTTGAAGTTGAAAAGTGAAATATGAGTGTCCAGCCTTCGTTGTTTGACGTAAAACAATCCTCCGAGTGGGGTAAGTTCATAATCGCGTTGAGGGATATCGAGATGGGCGAACTAATCTTAGATGAGTCTCCATTGCTCATTGGCGCATTGGGGATCAAAGGATTGAATGACGAGAAAGCAGAAGATGATGTCCTCAGTTCAGTGGAACCTTGTGTGTGTTGCTTAAAGCTGCTCTTTGAAGAACAACCGAAGTTTTGTGGTCACTGTGGATTTCGAATATGTCGTGAGGAATGCCAACAGGTTAGTATCAGCTGGTGTCAGTCAACATTCAACATTAACATTCACTTTCTTTTTTCTTATTGTAAAGTTTCTATAAACATTCAGCATTTGACTTGTACAATTTTTTAAAATGTTAAGGAACCATTCCACAGAAGATATGAGTGCGAGCTGTTTCGAACAAATCAAATTACACCACAAAATGAATTTCCTTTCGGACGGTTGACTGTCCTACGGGCTTGTCTCATGTACAAAGACGAGGACAGTCTTTCAAATTGGCAACATTTCGAAGCGCTCTCATCAAAGTTGGACATAGAAACAGACAACTTTAAGGCTGTCTTGCAAAAGGAAATCTTAAATGCGACAAAGTGGATCAATGAAGTTTGTAAGTTGGAGGTGGATGAAAATATCGTCGGAACGATCCTAAGAACAATTATTGTAAATGGTTTCACTATGTGCCACGCTAACAGAGACTTGTAAGTTAAACTGTAGTAATATGTTTTCTTAATCTTATACCTTTAATAATAATATTTAACAATTTAATAATATTTTAATATGATGGCGGTCATGTAAACCATTAATTTTCTAAACTGTTTTTTGACGTAGGTACACAGCGGAAGTGCTTTACTCAACAGGTTCCTTGTTTTCACATTGCTGTTCAGCAAACGCAGATTGGGTCATAATCCCCACCGACCAGATTGACATTAGACATTGGAATCTTCGCGTATACGCCAGGCGAAAAATTTTGTGCAATGAGGCGATTACCATCGCGTACACACAGGATTCTCTAACTATGGACACCGCGGCCAGAAAGAAATATATTGCGAAATACTTCCATTTCGACTGTTTATGTGCAAGATGTGTTGACCGAGCGGAATTCAATTTCTACACGTCAGCTATGAAATGCAGTCGTTGTGGATTTACAGCTCTTCTCCCTGACAATCAAAGTGATGAAATGTCCCTATGGACATGTCGAAATTGTGGGGAATGTAAAGACTCATTGACAATGAAAGGATATATTGAGGTTTTTGAAAGTTATTTGAGCTCGACGATGAAAAATAAACTTTTGGGTGCAGAGAAAGAGTCCCGTTTAGAAATGCTATTAACTTGGTCTGATAAATGCAACTTAACATGCAATCACAGAGTAGTCATCCGGACGTTGTACTTTTGGCTCAAAACTCAGAACTTCAGAGATTTGTTGGAACACAGCATGGAAAGTAACCACAAGTTCATTAAAATACTTGAAAGAGCAACTAGGTGCTTGAAAATGTTTCGTATGTTCAGTTCCTTACAAAGTATAGGTAGGTAATGTAATACAATTATGCCTATAGTCTAATATGATAATGCTAAGCACTAAACAAGGAATGTAGAATTAATTTTAATTATTTGTGTTTTATTAGTATTTTTGGAATGGGTCTTTGCCTCTGCCATCGCAACATACTACTTCAAGACTGAGACCTGCTGCTCCATCGAATATAATAACTATTCACACGAGGAAAGAATACAAATTGTGTGCGCTGTGTATACACATATGAAAACTGCCATGCAAATAATACAATGGAATCCGACAAGTGAGCTTTACAGCAGCTTCCGAGATGCTTGTTTTATTAAGTTCCAATTTTGGGAAAAAGAGTGGAAAACACTAAAAGAAATTCCAAAGGTAGATATGGCGAAAGTTCCAACTGTTGTTATTGAAGATGTTCCATCGATCGCTATTCTGGATGTTCCATCGATCGCTATTCTGGATGTTCCATCGATCGCTATTCTGGATGTTCCATCGATCGCTATTCTGGATGT
>JAQFYB010005151.1:0-14663 GCA_034694085.1 Pogonognathellus longicornis | reverse complement strand
AGTCGCCAAAAAATAAACCAGAGTTTGGTTTCTTGTGTAAACAGAAACCGTGATGTGGTTTTTTTACCGTTTTTTTTCTATTGACATGAATGGGGAAATAGTATTTGAAAGTATGTATAGAAGTCATCTAAATGACAGATGCGATAATCATTGCCATTCAGAATTCAATACACAGCAAGGTGCGTAAAGACTATACGCAACCCAAAAAGCGCTTTACCCAGAAGATGATGGTAGTTAAATAATTTTCATTACCATTTAAAAAAAGTGATTAGCTATGTATGTATGTATTATGCTATCGTGAGTCAGAAATTCAATTCTAATAAGAAGTTCTAAAAGGTATCATATTTTATTTTTTGGTTTGCATCTCTATGGGAATTGTTCTTGTTTTCTCGTTTTTCTTTTCAGTGGACCAAAATATGTAAATAATAAATACCTATGGAGCTAGAGGAAATGAAATTGTTTCACACTAACATTTAATTTTTAGTAGTTGCTGCAAGTATCAGAGAAAGCATTGGTTCTTTTTAGTTTTATTGTAAGTTGAGACTTATTCTTGGAAAAGAGTGGAAGATGCCCATACAAGTAGGAAGATGTCCAATTCCGTTTCCAAACATCTCCAACAACCAACACTGTTTCACTACAGGTCAAGTCTCAGATGAGATGAAGCGAATGCGTTGTGATCCATTTGTTCGTCTTGTGAGCATCCCAACAAAAAGCTTTGCTATCAAAAAATGCGAAAACCCTTGTGCTCCTAAGGACTCCCTTGACTTGGCTCTCACGGCATGTTACGATCAACACCGTCAGTGGTGGGCTCCAAAGGTCCATACTGTCATCCAGTGTGCCACATACTCATTATTTCCTTATGGAAGGTATTTCACAAAATATCTTCAAAAACTGTTTACCTGTTTACAATCTTGCTCAAATTGATTGACCCCAGCACATTCAAAAGTGCTGGTTAATTATGATTCAGTTTATGGAAATTAAAGTGGTACTTTCTATTTGAATAGAGCTCAGCGCAAATTGTGTCGTTTGCAAAGTCTTCCGGATGATCCATGCTTTGATTCTTGCTTGGCAGCTTCGCAACAACAACATGTTGTCAACCACGAACCATACCGAAATCATTCAAGTCACATGGACATTCACATTGCCTCCCCTCATATTTCCAACACCAACAGAGGATTTGGCCGCAGTGTGGGTGGAAACTTCTACAACTGCTGAATGTCATCAACCTTTTGCCCTATGTGTAAACTCCTGTCCTGTATTTTCTGTACTTACTCCACTGAATTTAATTATCCTCGTATCATACATACGTAATAACTTACTAAATTATTTGTGTTACAATTTGTTGCAAATTCTGCTAAATCGCCTGCTATCTTTAAACGTTTCATATTACCTAGCCTGTTAACGCTAACTTCCACAAATATGCTATTGCTATCAAAATTAAATCAATGACTGTTTCACTTCGAGTTATTGCCAAGTATTGTAATAATGCAGTTAGAACAATAAAAAAGATTCGCTGAATAATAATACTGCCCCGTAATGTTGGTAGTAATGCTGTATAATCGAAAATTGATTCCACTTTTGATTGAAGTTTCAGTAGCTAACGTGTACAGTTACATTTTTTAGTAAAGTTGTTATTATATCTTGTAATATTTTGCAACTTAAACCATGGCTTATAATATAAAGTTTCATAAGCTTACCTTAAACTTACTGATGTGGCCATAATTTATACTGCCCAGACCTAACTAGATTCTGAATTACATTAAAGATTTCTGCGAAAAATTTCTTTTAAATTAACATACTTATATTGTACTACATACTCTTACATGAATATTATCGTTATCATTAGTCTCATTTGAAAAAACCTTATCGTTTTCATTACTTATGCAGGTTACGTCGTTACACGAAATAAATTATTAACATACATTTTGTTACTAACTCTACCCCTACTCAACCTGTGCGACACTTTATATGACAATCCCAATTACTACTCAAATAATGGTAAGCTATTAGCACTGGATTTGTTCTCCACGTGCAATGTCTTTAACCTCAAAAGAGTTGCCACAAATCCATTAATTAATATTGATTGTGTAAGTAGGTAGGTATATATAAAGCAAATTATTTGTCTTTTCTCGAACAAAGTTTTTACACCTGCTGTCTTCATAATTAATACATTACATAACATTAGCTAAATCAAGGAGACAAAAACACTAATTTTTCCTTTCAGTAGAGCATTTCAGTTGTACACAAATTATTTGGACAGAAATAACAGTTTCCTTCCCATTACAATTAGTTTGTACCATATATTAAGTGCCCACTTTTGAGTTTGTAATATTTGCAAAAGCTTATTTCCAAAGTTTGTAACAGTCTATAAAGGCAATCTTTTCAGACTTCTATAATTTAAATTTTGATATTTGAACGAGACATTACCATGAACAGAACGATACAATTTCTTATGTCGGGGCCAATCCTACTAATTTTATTTACAGTAGCAATCGAGCACAATGTGTTTACCCTTGCAGGAATTGTTAGCCCCAATAAAGACATTGAATTGAACACAGGCAGGTTGAATATGACCAATCAAAGCTCTCCAGCTGAAAAAAGAGCAAGAGCATGGTCTCCACCACGAATCGTATTGCATTCTCCAGAAACAACCAACTGGGGAGAATGGGGAGATTGGGACCGTTGCCTTCCTGGAATGTTTGTCCATGAAATGAAATTGAAAACTGAAAAATACCAGGGTGCTATTTCGGATGACACAGCCCTCAATGGTATTAGATTTTTTTGCGCTCCGCCTGGAAAAGCTCGAGAGTATTCTTACAAGATCGAGAGTGACGTGGGGGAAAGAGGCTCTTGGGGAAATGTTACGAGTTGTCCAGGAATCGTAGTAGGCTTTCAGCTTCGCTCTTTAAAAGACCAAGGCCCAGGTGACGACACTGGGGCAACCAATTTGAGAATCCTTTGTGAATCTCACCTCTTCGGATATTTGACTTATGTGGAAGGCGATGGTCTAGAGTGGGGAGAGTGGACAAAAGAACAAAAATGTCCTGCGAACCATGCAGTATGTGGTCTTCAAACACAAATAGAGAAATTTAGAGGAGTTGGTAATGAAACCTTAATTTACCAACTTTCAATATTAATTTTGTCTTTCATTTAAGGTATTTTCATTATACCCCATTTTAACTTGTATAAAATATTCAACTATATATTATTATAATATTGTTTTTCAGCTGATGCCACAGGATTGAATAACCTCAGAGTTGAATGCTGTCTCAAACCGAAGAGAAATTAAAATTTGAAAACATGCAATGTGTACGGGGGTTAAGAAAGATAAGATTATTTCATATAAAATCTCGTTATGCATGTATTCCTTCATTACATGAGCATTGTGTATAGCCCAGTTATATTGTATAATGTATAATTAGCGATTATGAATTTGACTGTATGTCAATTCAATACACACTGTGTAAATAAAAATAATTGATTTTGATATACGTTTACGTATTTAATTCCTCTAATTCAATGTACACCTACCTACGACCTAGTTGGAATACCTTGTTAATGACAGTAACATTAATAGATTTTAAAGTGTAGATACTTCATTGCATTAACGATCAAAGTACTTGCTACGGGGTACACCGGGTACATACACATATAATATGAGATGGTATTAGTGGTATAGATAATTTCCGCTATTGAATAATATAGAATGTTGGAAATCAACTAATGAGTTGAACTGTGTTTAACAAAAGTTTTTTGCATCATAGTTGAAATTTATACAGTACTGCAGTTTAGTTGGTATCAAATTCGCAATCCTTTCTTGACGAACAGTAAACAAATATCATAGTGTAGGAGATATTATGAAAACTTCAACTAAATTGTGATTTCCTTATCATATTCTACCTCGTCAGTTTGGGTAGGTTTATACTCTTAGGTATTCAATCTCATATGTGAGTAAGAGTTAATTGAAACTACTGCAAGTTTCACAGAGATTCTTTGAGTACTTTGCCAATCCTTTTGGAGATGACGCTACATTTTCTGTTATTTTCCACTGTTCTATAAACAGTGGTTTCTCTTTTGTTGCACGATAGATATTAGTACATAGCATGATGATTACAGGGAAAGATTTTCAGTAGTTGTATCTACTCTTTAGAATGAAAATGAATTCGAAACTCATATGAAAATCCATCGTTACTAATCTTGTGTGATTTGATTGCACTTTGCAATTCTGAAATCTTTATCCAACCAAATGCATATCATTTGCTCTAAATGCATTTAATGCAACTTTAAAATCCTTTGCAATTATCTTAACTTACCTATCCACCTGATCTGTGTTTATCTGCATGTAAAGCATTTATTTCCCTATTTCCCTTTATTTGCACAAATGCAGTAACACTTACCTACTACTCTGAGTTACTGTAATTTACAACTTTTTGATTTTTCAGGGATTAATTAACTTTTAACATAATAAGGAGTTTCATATACTTTGTGGTATGTGGTCAATAAATGAAATTATTGTATAAGTAGTCAGATCACGTTCTGGCAGATATAATGAAGAGCATCAGTTATCTAAATATTTATTTATTTGGATTATTTGCATATTAGTACGTGTACTTATGAGTGCAAAAATTTAACCCAACACGCTATACAGTATGCCATATTATAGCAGTATTCTCATCATCAATCATATTAGTAATTTCGCATGTTAATTTCTCCTAGCGTCTTTCACATTAATAATGGCACCTTTAATTCTTGGATTGTTTGACTTGACCTACTCCACACAACAATATCTTACCAAGAATCTCTCTCCGCAGTCTTGTCATCGCTAATTTTAGAATAACAACCAACTTGTGAATGAATGCACCATCAAATAACCCGTTAACTTTTAGATTGAGCGATTAGAGTAGAAAACAACAAGTCAAATCTAATGTATGTATCATGCATTCACGGTACGAATGTGTGTATGACTTCACACAAAGCTTTTCAGTTGCGTTCTGTCACTAAGTGTAAAGTATATCAATAAATATCATTTTGCTTAACATACACATCTGTATACACGCCGATCTGTCTGTACAGACACATATTTATGAAAAACACTTGAATAAAAAACATAATTAATTGTGATTCCATTGTGGCATAATATCATGGTTATTATTACCATAATATATTACAATTGTTTGTCCTTCTTCGAGGAAACTTTACTTGGTTCACTTTTTAAAGTATTTACTATTTACAAAAGACTAATTTGAATAAAAAAAATTGCCTGTGATATTCACTGGTTCATTTACGCAGGGTATTATGTATTTTGCTCTCCATTTTCATTCAATTTTTAATATATTGTAATGCTTTGATAATTAATTTCTCTATTCATAAACACCTGCATGCTGCACCCACCCACACCTGTAATAAATACATGCAAATAATGGAATTTATGTTATGAATCATTGCAATTGCATGTAGTAACGAATTTGAGACACTGGATTATCATTTTCTAACATAAACAACTTATAACAAAGTATGCAAATATAACAATGGGAAAAATATTTCATTGAGCAATGCAAAGTAGAGAGAATGAAAAATCATCTCTCCACACACACGTCTAAAAGTCTCAACTACAATCTATTTACCATTCTGCTCTGTCCTTTCTGGTGGTTCCCTACCAAGTACCTATATACTTAACTACTCTGCAAATGCAGCACTCATCAGTACAAGTCATGATGTCATTGTTAAGTATGTTGAGTCGTTTGAAGTTTGCATAGGTGTGTAATAATAACGAAAGAAAATCTTTACACAAAATACGTCCACTCTGACAAACAGGTTGAGCAAGGCATGAGATGAGTGACAACTGTGGAAGTAGGCGGATGAATCTCTTTCAACAAACAAGAAAAGGGCCAAGATAAAGGCACCTGCCTTGCCATGCCGTAGTAAAACAATAATATGAATGAATCCATCGCTTTTCATCTGTTTCAGAGAGCGAGTGCAGATAAAGACCGACGTATTTATAATTAGGTACCTATCTTTAAAGCTGATCTGATCACGAACGAGAAGTAACACAGCTACAGATGAGTACCCTCAAGCAGTAAAAGAGGTGTGTCTCTTTGTGTGTGTAAATGAGGATGTCGTGCTGATCTCTTCTTATCTTTGGTCTTTGGTGACGGCGCAAATGCGTGGGTGACCTGAGTCCAGTCTTCGTTTTTAAGTGAAGCTACATAATAACATGTCAGCTTTACGAAGTACAAAAGTACCTGTGCATTTCACTTTGCGCACAAATTACTGTACTCTAACTTAATACCGAAATTGGGGAACTTTTATCTTCGAATGATTTTGTATGAACCTACACGAATTCCTTTTTAGAAGGGCAATGATCACTTGGAATTTATTTCCTTCCACGTGCTTTCGGTATTGCTACTAGAAATTACTACAGTTTCTACACATCCATACGTCGTACTGTGTGTGGGAATCTTTTTACGAAAACGTATGTCAGTCATGTATGATGTAAATAAACTGTCGTGTATGTAGGAAGATAGTATCACACGTTTCTCTGTAAAGCTGCCTCTGCTATGTAGCAAGTATAGAATATCACGTAAGCTGTAAGCATCATTCATTCATGTATGGTGTATGCCCACATAAAAAATCTCAATGAGGTATGCAGTGAACAAAGACGTCATTGTTATTACGACACAACTGAAACTTGGAGTTTTCGACACTTCATTTTTATGTTCATACTGTGGGAAGTCTGAGCAACCGGAACGGATCTGAAGATTGGAAATATACAATGACGATGACGATTGACTTGACATAATTGACATAGTTGAATTTATAATTTTTAAAATGTTGAAAAGGAGCTCTGAAGGACTTTTGTTTCTCTGTAGAATAAAAAATATACCTAAGTAGGTTCGCCCGATTCCTTGCCTATTGCACCTACCTTAGCATAGTCCTGTTCATCGTTCATCTGTATTCCACCCCAGGAATAAAGGTAGAGAGAAAATGATTACTCATCCACTGCAAATAAGCAATGATGCATGTGGTCGTAAGATGTACACACATAAATACAGGTAGAAAGAATCCTGAATATCTAAACAACTAACAATAAGAATGAGATTGTAAATGTGTGTGCTTGCAATGGTAAGTGTATTCATTCAAGTGTGCCTTAAATCTTTGCGTTCCTATCTCTCTCCAATAATCCAATATATAAAGAGCAGATGAACACCTTGGCATTCACTCATCGCTTGAATCTAGAGTTTGCTACTACTAAAGCATCTTTCAATTTTTGATCTCTTTACGCTTCATTTACTCCTACCGTTCAAACACAGTTTATTCAGTTGCTTTTCAATACAACTTTTCTCCAAAGAAATCATTATTGACTACATATTCCTGAAATTATCTGAAATCTTTTCATACAAGGAAATCGAACTCTGTAAGTTTTAATTTTATTTACACATACATTCGTTTGACATTAACAGTTTCATTAGTAGTTTAATATTTACTATACTATACTATAACAAATTCTAATTGCATTGATTCTTTATTTCTTTATTCGTTATAATATTTCAGATACAAAATGGCTCTTCTTCGTAAATCCATTGCTTTCAGTTTTTGTGTGATACTTGTGGTGGCTTTCATACTTGAGAATGTGGAGGAAACAGAAGGAAGACGTGGACCACCCAGCTACATTCGGAAACAGAGAAAGTGCCCCATGGGTCAGAAGAAAGGTCTGGACGGAATTTGCAGAACTCCCAGGGAACACCGAAAACTCATGAGAAGATTTAAAAAGCTGCAAAAAAATTGAAATAATTAACAAAGACAACTACAAATACCGAGTTGATAAACTAACTTATGAATTTCGTCCATTTTTTGTACAGTAGTACACAATTCTAGAACTGTTTGTTCTACACTGACTGAGAGACTATCCTATTAATTTATATACTGTTTGAATGTTAGCATCAGTTAAGTTAGTAAATAGTTTTATCAAACTATTATTTTCATTAATTATGTAATGCCAATAAATTAAGTGTGTCTAGTAGTATGTTGTTTTCAACATTATAGTATGAGTATTATATACGACAATTATTTTGATACTACATTTCCTGAGAAATTTTTACGATGATGAAGCTTTGACATTAAATAAAAAATCAGTTTCATATTTAACCATTTACGCTGAGCCACTTATTTCCATAAACCAATCTACAAAGTGTAACAATTAATATTATGGAGCATGCATATTGTCAGTTGTCACTGTCAGTTTCGTTTCGTTTTCGCTGCCTGTCTGTCTGCACACATAAACATAAGTAATAATAACTAATAACAAAGAAACAAAATCATAATCCCTACTTCTTGTCAAGGCAAGGCATAGGCATATTAACCTTTCAATCAAATACTGGAAGGGGTGGAATGGAAGGGTTAGAATATCACATCAGATCTCTTCCGATTAAGAAGTTATATGAGTGAGTTGGTCAGTATCTTGTAAATTGTTGATTTGATTAGCATACGCATACACAAAGACACGGGGAATGGAAATGACAGAATATAATATAAACTTATTTACAATGATTACAACTACATTATCTGAATGTACTGTCAGAAATGATTCATACATACCCCGCAATGTAATATCTTAATCTACACCTTTTATTATAACAATCTGATATGCACACGTTTGGATATCGATGTTATCAACTAAATCGCCCATATATACATTCCGCATATAAAAGTATACAAGGAAGTCAACACAAAAGAATAAGTTTGTTTTCTAATTAGCATACGAGCAGTAAAAAACATGAAAATAGTAGTAGATTGAAATATAGAAAATTATTATTGGCTAATGTTCTTACAATACCATTGTGGATATGTACCACTGTACCAGTCTATGTCAAAAAAAGTATTTTTAATTAAAATGGGATACCTAAAAATGAATTAGTTTGCACAGTTTATCAATCAGAATTATTATTACTGTATTTATACAGTAAGACAGATGTACATGCAGGAGAGTGAATCGTTTTTGAATTATGTACCTAGGTGTGCACGTACATGTTCTGTACACACAAGAAAACTAAACCAGCACAGAACGATGTTAAGCATTTAGATAAAATGGACTATCATACTTAAGCATCTATCAATGCAGCTGTGTCAATTCAGCAAAGCGTTGCTACTTTTAATATCATCTCAATCTTTCAATGTCAAGTTCGATCTCACCACACGGTGCAATACTATTAAGACAATACGCTTTACAAGAACTTCAAATGCGTGCCTGGGTATGTGATAATAAAATTGTAGGTTGAATAAACAATATAATGGAGTATGGTAATCCGTCAAGAATATAAATAAATACTAGTTGTGCAGCATCCCTTGTCAATCATTCCATCATTCTTAATCGTAAAAGTAGTTCACAATCGTAAACAATAAATATCAGAAAAAGAATAGGGAAGAATTTATAAGTAACAAGTAAATACTTGGTAATGTGCTTGGGGAATTAATTGATTTCATTTCGTATATATACCTACATACTAATATTGCTATTAAATATTATAACTCAGAATGAATTGCACTTCACGATTCATACTGGTTTTCATTGTTTTTGTTCAAGATATAACTTTTGATTCTCTCTATATCAAACAAACACTTGAAACTATGAACACATCTACCTACTCATGATTCATGAGTTGACCGAAATATTTATTTGCTTTCTTTGAACATGCTACACTACAGACTATCTTATTGATAGTAGACCACAGTGTATGTATATAGTCCATTTAACGTTTTCATTAAGGTTTTTTATACATGTTTAAATACTGTACTCTCAATGAAATACAATAAGCAGTTAGCACTACATAAACGATAGAAATCACAAACATTATATGAGTATCTTATAGAAATTAATAGAATATGACATTAGTGTGAAGTGCTTGTATTGTACACAATAACACAATCTATTATTATCTTAATGTCTCACAGATGACGAGTCTTGACAAGTGTTGTGGGAAGAAAATTGAGACTCCCACGAAAAGACAAAGAGTGTGTACTCTGAGTACCTATTATAAAGAACGTACATGACCTAAAATAAAGTAAGTTGTAGGAAGCTGTTAACTGTTCACATATGCCTATATTGTGTTACAGCTAAGCTTTATAAGGAAATAAATCTCAATTGGTTCTTCACATTAGTGATCTTTGTTTATATACCAATGGAGTTCACTAACTTGTATTGCTATTTAATTTTATTACTCTTACTTAGTTTATTACATTGTTTTGTTAGCATCATACACGAGTAAGATTTGACACTGTAAATTATTAACAATTATAAGATGCTTAACGCGTGGGTGTCCCTGGGTGTTGAGAGTAATTTGTAATTGTTGTACTCAAAACTAAAGTGAGTAACCGAACAATAATCATGCAAACCCAAAAGTCTTAGTTATGTAAAGAAATTAATCTTGTAACTTACCAGACGTAATAATTTCGTTCAGATTCCTCGAAAATATTTATTTTGCTCGTGGGAGGAGTGGATCACTTCCTTACCATAACGGTCAATGTATCATCACACTGCACTAGTACTAAAACAAAACGGTGCAGCATTAATAGTAAAAGCAAGTAACTAACTCCTTCATGAAATACGATACATTATGTTATTACAATATTAGACTAAAGTATACTGCGATTCGTGATACACATCTAATAAATTAGTATCATATATGTGGGCTTTGTAATGTAAGAAAATAGTTTTCCCTTTCCAGAAACTTCATTTCTGTGACCGCAGCATAACATTATACATACGAATAATTTATTGCAAGAGTTAGTAATGCTTTCTGTTTGAATTTTCTCTGATTTTTAGAAATTGGATTTCTCAAAATAATGTCTTAAGGTTGGTCGGGGGTGTATGCTGTATGATGCCATAGTTATTAAAGGCATTCCAGGTATTGAGCATTCAACCACAGCTAAAAGGATCGGATGTGGAATATTGCTCTGGCTCTTATGAATGACTACGGTATTTTATGAAGTCTGGACATTGTGTACAAACTGATAGTAAATACATATACTTGTGATGACCTGATATGCTGTCGCATGGTTTGCAGCTTATTTATATATTATAATGCATTATACAATTACAGCATTTTTCTATAGAAATAGAAGCATAAAAAGTTATTTGAAATAGCAGTCATATTGAATTACTAATAATTATCATTAATAATGTTATTTCCTACGTTCATTCTAGTATTACTGTTATTAGTCATACTGACTAAAGTATGAATTACTCATTCATTATTATGAGTTGTATATTGCATACTTACTACTACTATACATCCCCATACCTGGCTTCACGCATTGCCAATGACTGTGAATTGAATCACTGAATGTACATTGTATATGATTATTCACCCTTTTACTTTAACTCAGACTCTCTTGTCATCTTCAAGTATGGAACAGAAAACATGCTCAATCAATATATCAGTGGTACGTATACTTATTTAGGTAATACACTATTGCTATACACCATTCGTGTGTTAACAGTGCAGTGCAGTGACTTATATGAGTGAGTGTAAAGAGAAAAATCGTATATAAACTGTGAGTGTGCCGGTATGAAGTAGTTAAAGATTGTTAGCAAAGCAGAACCGATCTGACCAACACAGCTAATCACAAAAATCGAAGTTGTGCTAGACTTTGGTTAAAAACAATTTGCACAAAACTACAAACTCTATCGAGTCATTTCGCACACACGTAAGAGTTTTAGTGGTTTTTTTACAAGAACATTTGTATACGTTTCTTACATTATTGGTAACATTAATGTAATCTACTATGTTAATTTAAATGATTTTCTTTGTTTAATTTTTAGACCAAAATGGCTGTACTTCATAAATCCATAGCTTTTGGTTTCTGCTGGATCCTTCTCATCGCAGTAATTTTGGAGAATGTCGAGGAAACGGAAGGAAGACGTGGACCTCCTAGTTACATTAGAAGGAGAACAAGATGCCCCACTGGACAAAAGAAGGGACTTGATGGACATTGCAGAACTGAAATCGAATATAGAAAATACATTAACAGATATAAGTACAAAACTACTGGATGAATTAAAACTTTGTTCAGCAGTGGTTTTAAAAAAGCTTTTTGCGTAAGCATTTGGATATTCCGAGTATTATCTGCTTTTGAGACTCAAATAGGTAATAATTTTAACCGTCTATTACGATTAGGAAATGTCAATCTCATAACAATATTTTATAAAGTTCAGAGCTAGTGTCTCACACTCTAGTGATTGCAATACGTGAATTTTTAAATACTCATTCGTATACAATGCTAGATATTTTTCAATACATATTTGTTTGGATAGTAAGTAGTGTGCGTGGTGGGGAGATTTTGATATTACATGTTAAGTCAACACAAATCTTTTATATGATTCAATAAACGAATTGATCTCGATATAATAACAAGTATAATCTCAAATGAAGCGCATTGAAATTGTTTTCATCTAACTGTAGAAATAAAAGAAGACAAAAATTTCTAAATACCTACCAACTTTCCTGTAGAATGCATTAAGTTAAGCCACGAAGAACTTCTATCCTTTTTGTTTAGTGTAATTAATACTAATGCTTATAACAGAAACAATCACTAAACATAAATATATACACATATTTATACTTTTTTTAAGTAGTTTATGCAGCACACGTACATACGTAGCACAGTTTAGCTGTTGGGATCAGTACTATCAGTAGTAGTATGCATGAAGCTACAGCAATTTTCATTAATAAAATTCAGTTCTGTTAAAGCAGGCACATACTTATACAAATCTATTCAATATTTTCACATTTGCATCACAAGGTAGAATACTAATATTTAAAGGAAACCTCAAAACATATTAAAAATGATTGCTAAGAATTCTTACTTTTCTGTGTGATTCAGGTTTACTAGCTTGCTCATTTTCATCTTCAGCATAGAAAAAACTTGTAGTTATAATACCATAAATACCTAATAAATTACCAATTTGTCATTCTGTGTATCATGTGGGTTCGACAGTTTGTTATCTTCAGAGTATTACCAGCTCGAGCTCGAGCATTACTTAAGTACAATAAAGAAAATCCAACCCAGGTTTCCTTATGAATTACAATGAACCAAAGATGACAATGTGTAATTTTAAATCGTCAAGTTTAACCTTTCATGGCCGACTTTCCCCACAGTCTTGTCTGTACATTGCATACGAAACACAAATTCATATGCATTTTGAGTATTGAAATTGCAGTCTTTGATATAAAAACGGTACAGTTGTAGATTAGTTAGAGTTTAGTAAAAAATCTGTTTACAACCATAACTATCGGTGATTGACGTGGCATTTCATTATTTTCGTTTTTAATTAGCTACAACACTGTGGTTTTGCTCTTTTTGTTACCATTTGGATTTAAAGTATTTTTAAATTCCAAGTCATTATTTGTTGAATTACCAAAATTGCATTTATAAAATCAAAGAAATATCTCACTTTTTGTTCCCTTCAAAATTAACTCTAGCTAACAACAGGTATTCAATATTCAGGTAGTTTTATAGTATAAATATATAAATGAGACATATTCAGACAATATTATAGGTACCTATAATATTGTCTCAATATTTTTGACTTGTGAGAGAAGAAATTAATTCAAAATCATTTCGTATTCTTCATAACGTTTATAAGTTATAAAAAATATTCTCGAGCAGGGGCGTATCCAGGTCAGACATTTGGGGGGGGGCTTGAACAAACCTTTTTCATATACGTAATTTTTTCGCGCGCAGCGCGAAAAAATTTTGCTAGAATTTGCACAAATTTATATCAAAATCAATGAAAATTTAAACAAAAACGCGCGCAGCGCGAAAAAATTTACAAATTTTGGCGAAATTTGGGCAGTTTTGGCGAAATTGGTGCAGTTTTTGGCCAAATGTGCGCAAAATTAAATGAAAGGCAATGGAAATTCCATAAAATCGCGCGAAGCTCGAAAAAAATTTAGCACATTTTGCCAATAATTACGCAAATTTTTGTTAATATCAATGCAAATTGCAACAACATCGCGCGTAGCGCGAAATTTTTTGCATTTTTACGGCAAAAATATCCTCTTTTTTGGTATTTTGGTAGAAACCTGTTTTTATCTAGTGTAAAGTCCAAAAATTTGGGGGGGGGGGGGCTTCAGCCTCCTAAGCCCCCCTAAATACGCCACTGTTCTCGAGTTAACTCAGAAAAAAAATTGATTAATTTAATTACGCATCTGTGTAGGAAGAGAAGGACATCTAATTTCCCCACTATGGCCCTGTCAAATAAATTCAACTGGAGGATCATTTGGATGACAAGTGTTGTTCTGCTAATAATAATATTATTGTACTTGGCAAACGAGAGTGAATGCAGAAGAATCTATAGACATAAGGATAAATACCTGAAGTGTCCACCGTTCCACAGGAGAAACTTTTACGGAACTTGTTTTTACTACAAAAGAAATTGATTTTAATAAATGTCATGATTAAATATTTAAAACTAAAACCATTATTTAATTTAAAGATTTTATTTTGATCTTATTGTAATAGCATAGTGGATTAATATTAAATCTTCAATACAAAATATTATACACATATAATCGTAATCAATGCATATACAGGGTGTTCATTTTATGTCTGACGGTTTACAAGTGCTTATTACAACTGCAAATGTCAATGAATATAAGTGATGT
>JAQFYB010005150.1:0-14664 GCA_034694085.1 Pogonognathellus longicornis | reverse complement strand
TTCAGCTTTAAGTCGCTCTATCTCGGAAAAGTTAGGTCTTCGCGAAGGAGCATTATCCAAATGACAAACACATATATTCACAAAAACAAATTTTTTTGTTATTTCTATTACAGATCTAAAGCAACCTGTTTTCTCTAGAGGAAGAAAGATCAAAAACAACAAATTAACCACTTTTTACTTCAAAAAAAATTCAAAAACAATTGTTCATATTAAACAATTCAAAATGCCTAGTGTTGGCGTAACTCGGAGCATGATTAATTGCCATTCCTACCTGGACGATAAAAGATGTGGCTGTTGTCCTTATGGATACCATATTGACCGTGACTTTGTTCCGTTCACCAGGAATATGCTGTCCAATAAACGTGAAGGAGCTTATCAGCGTCTTCAAGAACTCAAAGATAAATGGAGATGTGAGAGACAATCCATGGACAAACTACTTGGAGTTCCACGCCATTTTACAGAGGTAAGTTGTTACAACGTAATTTTCAATAAAGAATAATTTACAAACATTATTGGGAATATTTATTATACAGTATAACAGTTGAAGGAAGTATTAGTGTATGTACTACACGACAGCAGTATGGATTAAGTATTATGTCAGAATACATGTAATCATGTAACCCTTCAAGAAATCGAAATGTACATTGTCATTTTTAATCTAATAATGAAAAACGAATGGCTTTCTCTCGCGATCTTACGAAATTACCCACGAATTTCACACAACTTCTAACGCGAGTGACTGAATTTAAATTATTAGTATTAGCCAGTCAAAGTTCTTTCACTAATTTTTTGCCGGCTTTCCCATATGATGTAGGTAATATGGTAACAATTGATTACAATATTTTAACAATCATATGGTATTTGGCTACTTTGTTTGAGAATTATTTTCCATTTATGATTCAATTGTCATTTTCTGCTTCAATTCCAAGCTCCTTTTTATGATAGTTATTTTATGTGTATGCAATATTGTGGGAAACAAACTCACATTAATATTCAACTTTACCAAACATAAGATTCACGATTATAAATGAGTAATGTTAATCAAAACTCCCTATTATCAAACATCGTAAGATGGTTATATAGAAGTAGTTTGTGTGTGTCCGTCTGTAAGTTCACTGTATAACATCATAAAGGGATTGATAAAACTATTTCAAACCTAATGAGTGCATATGCACTCCAGGGGCAGGGATCCTTATCCCATCCATTGACAAGTTAACTTTCCAATCGGAGGTCAATCGATTATTACATTTGGCACTTTTACTTTAACTATATATTCCATTACTAGTACAACAGTACAGTGAATGTACAAAGTACAAACTGTTATATTATCGCCACCAGTGTTTAACTTTAACTTCAAGTAACATTGACACTGAGACATAACGGCACCGCTATTCATGCCGAACCGTTTGTGAAAACTGAATTATTGTGCTAATATTTTTCCGCTTGCGATGGTTCCTATACCCATCGGTTTACACAATGATTTATAATGCTTAGAGTTTTCCTAAGCCTTAATATTCTCTAAAGTAATGTATAAACTCATTATACATAATATGCAACGTGTATTGTTTTGCGTTATCTATAAACTGTACTGTTCCTTCCTATCTGTTATCTGTATCTACCATATGTATACAGGAAAGAAGAACAAGATTTATCTGAGCGTCCGTGCCGTATATCAAACATTCTGTTCCCTATAGACACTCTTAACATTATTGTATTGTAAAAGTAGTTATTAAAACAACTTGGTACTTGGCTTCTCATCTTGATATACCTAGCAAATAAAATAGAGCCATTTCCTTTCTCACCTAGTAGGCATGTTCAGTTTTTGTAGCCTATTGTTTAGCTGGCTCACATTAACTCCTATTAACTAACAAGTAAGTGCATAACTGGTCTCCTGTCTATATAGAGAAGCATAGGCAGTTACAGCAAATCGCTGGGGTTATATTGAGACTCTACTGGTGTTGTCAACAATTGTACGGAGTTGGAGGTTGATAAGTACATTACTACAAGTTTGTTCAATTAGGGGGTTTCTAGTAGTAGCAGACAATGTTAGTTGGATCATTGTTCATTGTATGTATTGTATTTGTATGCCACAAGCAAAGTCATGAGAGACATAATATGGCTCTATGAAATACACAGCATCATTGCTGACCGCGTAGCCATAGCCGTAGTATCTAATGTACTTCCACCAACCAATACCTCAACAACATTATTTATATTTTAACTTTAACACTTATATAAATATGAAAGGAATGACCGAGTGTATATTTAGAACATATCATTTTATTGTATTGTTATTCATTGTGAAGAAAGGAGTTTTCCCAAAGACAACAGACAATACAACGAGAGAATTCTGTGTGCATGATAGCCAAAGAGCCAAGAGCTATATGTATGCAATGCACCACACTATTATTAGCAGAGAGGCAATGTAGAATTGTCAGAAATACTTTTATATGACTATATTATATGTGTTACCAACCCTGACGTATTATTGTAGCGTAGGAGTAGTTGAGCTTATCTCTCCGCTTGATATATTGCTACTTAAATTCTTATTTTGCTTAATACCTTTGTTCAACTTTAAGTCAGACAATCAGTATTTAATAGACTCTCTTATAGACTAGGTATATTTGTATAGACGGGTGTTGAGAACAACCAAGCAGAAAAGTTAGTTGAGTTGCAAAATAAAAACCTTCTAAGAAGGATTGGGTTTTACTTTACTATCTCTACTGTCTAAACTCTTAACTGCTGCAGTTCTAAGTTTTAAGTAGCACCAAAGCAAACTAAAGTGCACAACAAGCGAATAATAAATAAGTCCATTGCTTCTGTACTTCACAGAGTACTGCAAATAAATAATTCTCGTGCTTCAGTCAGTTCTTGTACTGTCGGTGGAGGTGTACGTTTACGTACGCAAGGTTATTGAAAATATTTAAAAGCATACGTTGTCTACGTGTAAGTAGTACCGTACCGTGTGTGTTTCTTTTACACCAATGCGTTTAATAATTCTCATCTGTTCTGTTTGCTTGTGACGTGATTGTGTAGTATTGTTTTATACGTGCCCATTCATAATAATAATAAACATTATTTTATTTTAATACTAGAGAATAATGATGCGTTATAAAAGATTTGAGTAAGGTAATGCGTCAGGTATTCATGGTGTGTATCGGTAATGCTCTGTGGCAATTAACGCATAATCCTACACCACAAAATAGTACCTCTTTTGTTTTCCAAGTGTTGTTTTGTGGCTTTGACTCAATATTAATTCTTTTAATGATAGATAGCAAAGTAAAAGTGGTGGTAGACTTTATTTGTTTGCATTATTGTAAGTGATCGTTTCAACTAGTACGTGTGTTTAGAAAAACTTAAACGTCAGTAAGAGGAGTGCTATGGAGTGAGATAGGACTACACTTAAAATTTTGCGGTTTATTTTAATGTTTTAACTTTATTCTGGAGTTCTGGAATATTTTAGTGAAGTTTAGTTATCTCAACGTGTTTATAACTCTCAACGTATTTGCAACTAAAAGTTCCGAAGTGCAAAATTTTTACTTTTGAAGTTTTACATTCTGAAATGGACAAAAGTTTATAAAAAGGTATTTTTACATTCAAATTTTTACAACTGTACGTTATAAATATATATTTAGTTATGAATCTGTAGGCTTGCCAAGGGGTCATGTATATATTATATATAGTACCTACAATCATTGTTTCATGTTTAAACGTTTCTTCATAATGTTATATATAATATTGCAGCAATAATCATTAATAATTATTATAATTATTACAATGATAAAGTGAGTGAGACGTATTGGAATGTATTTGTTTTGTAAAAAGCTTTTAAAGTTATTCTGCTGAGGAATACTGTACTGTTAGATTGGTGATGCTTTATTGTTGTTTTATTGCACAAAAGAAGCGTCGATGTGTGACGTTTAGTTAGTATGTGTGTTGTTCCCAAACACTGATCTGTGCCGTCTGCGCTATACCTACCACGTTTTTGAAATAGGAGCACGTCATGAATAACAACTCCCATAATATTCCCATGTATTTGTGCTGCTCTGTAAATAACAATAAAATCTTTGCTGCGTAATATAGTGGATTTGGGTACAGTAGGATTAAATACTTCTTCACACACTTCATCAACATGTAGGGGGCGAATAGCACTATGTAGATTTCAATAAAGTAGGGAGGCACTTCTATGAATTATTAATATTAGATAATTGTTGCTGGTTCAGTCTTTGTCCCATTTTCTTTTGCATTGTGAGCGTTTTTGCAAAATCGTATCTATTTTTAAAGTTCTTTTCACATTAAGAGTTCTCTAGTTGCTATGAAATGTTTCAGTTTTGCTGGTTCCAAATAGAATAGTATAATATTAGCAATAGCTATTTGTATAACATATTAACACATAATAATTACTACTTTTTTTGCTAGAACGTGACTAACATACAACGATATATGAGAAACATTTTATACATTCAGTTTCAGTCATCTACGTGCAGCAGAAGAAACAAGAAATCCTCACTTGAAGTGTCTAATCAGTGTATTGTATGGTTAGAGTGTAACTGCAAGTAATATTTTTTGTCGTTGCTTGTGAAGGATCATCTAGAAAAATAAACACATTTCTATCAACATTGCAGAAACTTTTTTTTCTCTAAGCAGGGTTCAAAAATTGTTTGCATATGTACTGTACTACTTATCAAAGCATTGTGCATAGTTTAAGACGTCTCTTTTTAAGATGAAAATCTATTTTTAGCTTTGGTAAACACAAGTGAGTACATGTCATTCTGTTAATAAAGAATACATGAGACAGAAAGTAATAATGACTGTATAGTGTATAGTGCTTTGATTTTCAAGGAAAGGGAAACGATATGAAAAGTATGAAAACTTTCAAGAAAGGTTGGTGACACTATTGACGAGTAGATTGCTGATGCTGATGTTGACAGAACATTAGAAGAATACGAATTGTGTTGCTCATTTACAACTGCAGTGCACCACTCAATGTAACTGGCAGCTGGTGTCATCACAGAGCAATAATGCGTGTCGTGTCGTAGCTAATGTTTGCTGTGTTGTGTTAGTGGAGGTATGCTGTTGAGATAGTGCAGATACAGATAGATTGATTATCACTCAGTGAGCATAAGATTGTTAGTACACAAGCAAGAAACAAGTTCATCATCCCTGTTCATCCTACCTCAATGTTTTCTGTCATTGGTAAAATTTTACGAGTGGAAATGGAAAGTATAGATTGATGTTGATATTGGCTTGAGACTATGAGCCTATAAGCTTCAGGATGTGTAATTATAGTTGGTTCAAATGTATTTATCCTTGAAATTGTAGTTAATTTTTACATTATTAATGTAGTTTTGCCTGGTTAGAAAATACTGAGGCCCTGTGATTGCTGTTTGTTGTGTTGATTAGAAGGAAATGGGGAACGGTTGTGAAGATTTCTGTGAGGATGGCAATAATTTTATAACGTGAAACGAAAGTTAGAAAATCAGTTACTTACTTACCTTCTAGTGAATTTATTAAGAAATTTATCAAAGAGTTTCTTTACAGTACGTCAGTGAGAATGTTTAAAAACTTGTGCATAGGTAATCCTGCATAAAATAACATTTCTAGTAGGTATCTGGAGTGGAGATATGATAACTCATGCAACAAAGCCGTGTGTTTAACCTAATGTTCTGAAGATAAGCTTGCTCAGCACACCTAACGTATTTATCTGTATGTTCTATTAGTCTAACTGAGCATTATCAAGATAGCAATGTAGCATAGCCGGCTGTAGAGGAAAGGAAATTCTTTCTTAATTGCTACAGTAGCAGATAGATATCTTGAGAGTCATCGTAAAAGTTAAACGGTAAACAGTATTAACGTACCTAGTCATTCAGTTAGTTGTCTCTGGCATCAACAACTCAAATGCTACTGTTACTCTGTTCGTGCTTAAGTTTGCGGAAGATTTCTGTGACTGTGTTTCTCAATAATTAAACAAAGCTGTACAAGTTTGTGCAACAGGAAAGTGTGTGATGTAGAGTGCAGAGAAAAAGGCAACTGTGCATTACTAACGATGCTCAAGTTTGCTATTAGTATATATAGCTGACATGTTTCCGCGTTTAGAAAATAAATTTCCTTATTTTTATATATTTTTTGTTCATATTTAATTTCAGACCCATGCGACAATCACGAAAATTAATCCAAGACCATTGTCAGAGAGTTGGCAGATTTCTTATCCAGAGTCAGTCACCACAACAGAATTATTGTATGATCAAATCAGTAATTTCGGACTTCCAATCGGGAACGATTTTGCTGAGGCGGTCTCAGACTTCGAAGAAGCTCTCCTCAGAACCAAGCCACAAGCTCGAATCCTTTCTTATGACATTCCCGACTCTCAAAAATATCATACGTTTCCTAGAATCAAAGCTCCGGTTCAACGTGATGTAGACATTGGAACCAATCTCCTCGGAAGTAATAACCAACTTAGTAAGGGCTCAAGTACTGCTTCGTCCACCACTACTTCAACCGTCATCATGAAGGAGTCGACTTCCAAGAGACCTTCCATGCGGGATTTGTCAAAGGTGTGTGGTTTTTGTTTTACAGCATTAGCAAAATAAAAGTTTTGAGTCAATAACCTAAACCCATTAAATCCAAAACACCTAAAAAATATAGCAATGCTAGCAAACATGTCATAACATACATAAACATCCTTCTCACGTACGTATATATACCGATAATGGCTTAAACTGTCAAGTCAAGTTATATAGCATTTGCATGCATTTATTTTAAAAATAGCATGCAAAAGGTTATGTTACTTAATTTTAATTTATAAGCCCGCATATAACAACATACTAATTCTCAGCTAGCATATTCGTATAGAATTGTTACACTATATGTTCTAATGAAATAAAATCTTTCGTTGTGTACGATTTCCTGTTTTCCGTATATAGTTCGACAGAAAAATTGGCAGCGAAAACCTCTGTGACCTGCAATCAACGTATATTCAGGATCGCGAAATAAATCAGATTCAAGATCTTGCATTGGTAAATCGACTACAAGACCTCGAAGAAAAGGTCAAATTGATTCCAGAACTCGAGGTGAGAAATAGTATAATAATTGATTAAATTAAACTTATTATAATAGAATTATTGCAATATTTAAAATAGAAAACAATCAAGTTGTACGAGGTAGGAAGTTTTGAGGAATTTAGTGGCAAGTTTTTAAGTGGATAATATCATTAATTTTACACAAATTTTATTATGCCAATTCAATCTCTTGTATTGAAACACCATTTTATTCTCTACATAGTTCTCTTGCTATTTACAACGGAACTGTACTTTCTACGCTTGGCCGCCTATAATGCTATTCTCTATAGTTGAATGATTAATAGGTACCACATTCTTCACTAGATTTAATAAAGATATTGTAAACAATGGGTAATGCTTTCCCTTTTAGTGATAATTTATTGATGCAACTCGAGCCAAATGTTCATTTCATTTCGTACATTAAATGAATTTTGTAGCCTGTCAAACTGGACGCTAATTGGGTGGCTAAAACCATAATTAAAACCCTTAACAGCTAAGTATCGTTAAAGCGATGTGATTTTAGATTTGATGTTTTCAAACAAATAAAGTTCTTATCTGACCAGTTACGTTTAATATTTACAAGCAATAATAAGTTGTGTCTTATAAACTTTAATTGTCTAATTTGGATTATGAATAGAATAGTTCAGCACAAAAGTTTAAACGCATTACTATAACCATTCAATAAATTATTGTTATGTTTATAGCTAGAAATTACTTTTACTTTTTATTATTGCGTTACAAGTATCGTGAAATCTTCTGAAGTTTCTTGTCGTAGAGTTTATTATTATTATTATTATTATTATTATTATTATTATTATTATATTAAATCATTGTTTGCTGTGCATTAAAATCTCATTTTATATTTAGGAAAAATTGTCAGAACTAAAAGAGGAAAAACAAAATCTGATTAAACTCTTGGATGCTGAAAAGAAGACGAAGCCCAAAGTTGACAAATTCTTTAATAACAGCAGCTCTAACATAACTGTAAATAACAGTCTAAGCAATCGTACCTTATATATAACTGATTCAGATAAGGATATCAAAAGTACCAAATCGACGGACTCGTTAATTGAGTTCAAACCACCTACTCGCCGGAAATCTAGAGATGCTGCTGTTGGAATAACGATTCTAACCAGGGAGGTCGGAATTAGTCATTCACCTCGGACAAGGTTAATTACTTTGTTTTGAATTTCTCGTGTGATAAGACTGTTTGAAATGTACCATTCTACGGTGAAATTATGTAGTCATCAAAATTCAATCACTGTTAATTGACAAAAATTGGTATGAGTTGCAGTAATGTTAAAAGTGAGACACATGAGTTGTTAAGTATGGATTCTCTTTTCAGTATAATGTGCTACTTTTTCTCAAGCTTTATTAAGAACAATACTCACCATTTAAATGACGTGTTTGTGTTCTGTGCAACAAGTATTGTAATTGTAATATTTATTACATTAATTGACTAGAGTATTGATAAAACGTTACTTCATAAGACAAAAAAATAATATAGGTAATATAATCTTCTGCAGGACAATTGGTGTAGGAGGTTCAGCAGAATCTGTAAGCAGTTGGGATCGTGGAGTTGGTGACGCACACTCTCCAACTGGGAGTTTAAGTGGAACACTTCGTCGAAGAATTCGAAGTTTTGAAACTGGCGTTCAAGTCAATGATCACGATCTGATGGGTGATGTCCCCACCATTCCAATACTTCAAATAGTTGAAAAGTCTGATGTAGCTGTGCAGACGTTGAGCAGCAATCAGGCGTCTCCTCTCCTTGGTCAAAAATTTAGCCAAACGTATATCTACACGAAGTCAATTGGTGTAACAGCAAAACCAAGTTTGCGAGATTTTGGTCTTATGTTTAAGGTTCCCATACAATATACTTTGCTGCAATGTTTGCGTTTGCACGTGAATCTTTCTACATCAATGGATAATGTTAAATTTCATTATTATATTATTAGCCGAATTGCCAAGATTCCGCCAACAACACTGTTCAGGAACATCAGCAAACAAGCGTAGGAAATATTGAGAATGTACATATTGAAAAAAACAGTTCAATACCAGACGCACCATGTGGAAGACCTATTTCTATTTTTAAAAGTATTGCGATGAAGGTAGAATCCAGTCGTCCAAACCATAAGACCATGCAATCTAATGTAATTTTTTTCATGAACCAAAATGTATACATAGGCTTGCTATGATAAAAAGAAAAATGTTTGAGTTCATCCAACCCACATTCATATATTTTAGCAGGAAGTTTCTGAAAAAGTTGTACCTATGAAGGCTTTGCCAACACATCGTGCCATGACTGAGAACGTAATTGAGCGAAAATCACCCGTCAGAGACATTATATTTACTCCTTACAACCCCTCACCTTTAATAAATGCAGCGATGACGCAAGATGCGATACGGGATGAAATATATGCAAGAAAGTCTCAAGCTAAGGAAATACCAGTTAGCTCGGAAAAAGTTGAAGCTCGCAGCCCGCAATATCCAAGACGTTTTAAAGCTGAGACCTCACCAACCTTGTTCAAAGCAACTGATGAATGTGAGAGATTGACGGCCTTAAAATCCGCTTTTTCTCTAACTTTATCTTCAAATCAAGTCACATCCAAACCTAAGATGTCATGGCCCCAGTCTTCATCAGCAGCAACCACAAGCCAACCCACCGAAGCCAAAGTAATTTCCAAAATTCCCAGATTAACATCACCTCATATTTCTCCAGCCTCTTCACCTCGTGCTACATCCAAGCCTATAACAATAGCGTCTTCTGCACCTGCTCCACAAACAAGTTACTCTCCGATCGACGATTCTGAGTCCTCTTCTTCGTCATCAGTTTCTCCGACAGCTGCGAATATGGTGTGTAAATCTGCCTCGGATCCATCTGTTCCCACTCAAGTAATCAAGAGACCAGGATTTTTTAGATCTGATACCTACACCAAAGAAATGCATGCGCAAAGTGAAAGGCTTCAGTCAAATGTTTTAGAACCTTTAGAAGAGGAAGAAAGGGAAAGACCCCGTGCATCAGCATCGTTTGGATTCGGGTTGTCCCCAGAGAACAGAGAGAAGTCAGTGTTACACAACTCTAGTAATTGTACATATAATTTTCATTAGCTGAATTTCAACGTCAATCTAACTGGAATTTTTAGGGCGGTTCCAACCAGAGAAATGCAGGCAGCATTAAAGGTTTTAAATGATGCTCTTCTACGTGGTCGAACTACGACGGAAGTCACAAGTGCCATCAGTATCATTCTTCATGAATGGTTCAGAGTAAGACCATTTTCGAAATCGCAATAATCTTTTAAAGAGTTTGTAAACATTTTTCACAAGTGTCAAACATATGTTTATAATTGTAGATTGCAGGTACCAAGACAGCTATTCCTTTAGACGTGGAAGATTATTTAGATGTGTTTGAGGGTTACTCTCCGCAGTTACTTCGATATATTGTCAACATGCCGGACGGGAACGTAAATACCATATCAATTACAACTATAAACCATCTGGTTGACTTACAATTAGTCTAATGTTTCTGCTGACATTTGTGTATAATACATTGTGGCAGTCATGTGTGCTATCTGAAAAAGAAAATCGGCCAATTTTTAGGTTCATTTTAAATATTTTTGGATTCTGTTTTGCTAGGGTAACACGGCCATGCATTATGCTGTTTCACATGGGAACTTCGATGTTGTCTCTATTCTACTGGATTCAAAAGTGTGTGACCCAAATAAGGCTAACAAGGCCGGCTACACTAGTGTAATGCTAGTGTCTTTGGCTAAAGTGCTGTCAGAAACACATCGACAAGTTGTACGTAGACTGTTTGGCTTAGGGGATGTAAACATTAAAGCTGCACAGGTGATGTATTTCAATTTTTTTTCTTTCTTTATCTTGTGGCTAAGGTATTAATAATTAATAATAATTATTATACATTAAAAATAACTCATTGGCATTTACAGCATGGTCAAACAGCCCTAATGCTAGGAGCATCACATGGACGTTTGGACACAGTAAGGTTACTGTTAGAGGCTGGAGCTGATATAAACATCCAGGATGAAGACGGAAGCACAGCTCTTATGTGTGCATCGGAACATGGACACGGGGAAATTGTCAAATATCTTCTTGCGCAATCTGAATGTGATCCCCACATCACTGACAATGTAACAATCAATTACGAGATTTCCTGCTGAATGTATTGAATTTTGGGTTGCATTTGAATAATATTATTAACTCATTATGTAGGATGGAAGCACTGCGCTGACCGTGGCTATGGAGGCAGGGCACAAAGACATAGGTGTTATGCTCTACGCCCATATGCACTTTGTCAAAGCACCTCCATCGCCCTACGCTACTGGATTGAGGCGCTCCAGAAGCTCGACTCCAAGAAGTACTCCAAGTTCTAAGTCGAACTCACCGATTACTTCCGCCCAAACATCTCCTGTCGCTACCAAGAAACAAAATCCATCCTTTAGCTTGCAATGAATCGGTTTACTAGTGCTTTTCATTTTATAGTGGCATTTCAAAATACTAGATTTAACTCCTTGTTACAGTGAATTATTCTACTGTACCTACACACTTTGTTTTATACATTTTATCAACTCATTTTATGTGCATTTAAATTACTACTATATTTATAATGTACCTGTAATAATAATTCAAAAATAAATCGGCAAAATTAGCAGTAATAGTAATGGTAGTGATTAGGTGTATAAAACCTATTTGTAATACGACTAGGTATTTACTATCTGTACAATACGTAATACGCACAATAATGTATTCTTCCATTATGTCTGGCACCGAATTTTAAACCGAATACAGTATAACCATGTCAAGTGATTGGGGTAGTGGCCTGCTTATAAGTACCTATATAAATGGTAGGTGATCCACTTCACACCATGTTTGTAATTGTCATGCTGTAATAAATATGATTAACAAACGTAAAACTCTAATTTTAGAAAATGGGCAGCTGAAAACGTTCAAGAATCTGTGGTGCATATATGATTGTATAAGTGCCTTTTAGATGTTATGGAAAATTTTCCACTTAACAAATGTTCAATATTTAAAAATCTCTCTTAGACCTAACATATCTCAATATTGTGCATGCGGACGTCATAATACAACATACTTGATAGATTAGTTTAGTCTCAGGATAAGATGAAAAGTTTGGTAACTAGAATTTTCAGCGTATTTGTGATACCAATAAACTAATAATATAATATGTGCCTTTTTAGTTTTAAGTACCTATATCTAAACTCAGGTAGCTACAATTTTTAATTGCTGGTTTTTGTCCAAGTAAATGTGTGTAGCACTAAAGAGCTTAGTATTGAAGATTTGTGCCTTAGTGTATGAATTCGATATTACCATTTACATTACCACTAACGCGAGGAGACAAAACATGTACTGTGTTGTGTAATGTAAAAACATTCCTTGAGAAACAAATACTTCATGAG
The DNA here is from genome assembly GCA_034694085.1 of Pogonognathellus longicornis. Taxonomy (NCBI): domain Eukaryota; kingdom Metazoa; phylum Arthropoda; class Collembola; order Entomobryomorpha; family Tomoceridae; genus Pogonognathellus; species Pogonognathellus longicornis. Next base: position 2,165 of record JAQFYB010005150.1, on the reverse strand, counting down.
TCACGAGATTTGTTTTATCGCCATTAAGTCATAACCTTGTGGTAGTGTTTAGGTGATTTGTAGTGGGAGATGTAGTTCACATACACTGTACTATTGTAATTTTATACTTTAACTGTAACTATAACCGACTGAACTGAACTGACATTATGATTTGAGCGTTGCAATGGTAGTAAGATATAACTTCGAAATAATCTACTTAAAAGTCGTTCCAACGACGGTATTTTAAATTTTATGATATAACGTGAACAAAGAACGTACCCTTCGTTTTCCCATGCTCATAGAATACTGCATAATGGAAACAATTTGGATTAAAATAAAACCCACTTAACGTATCATGTTAGCAACTAATAAATAATGAACAATTTTATCACATAGTGATGTATACCTAATGTAATAGTTTCATGTTATATGGCGACGTTACAGGGGCATTTTTATGTTTTATTATGGTTACCTGAACTTAATAAAGATGTATATGTATACTATATTTTAAAACCACTCGACTACACATTTATTTAAACGCATCAAAACTATATTGATTATTGTAAGTGTACCTCGTTTAAGTAACATATTCTTAAAAGTCAAAAATTATCATTGTTAATTCAACATTTAGAGTTTACATATTTTTTGTTACATAAATTAGTCTAACTATTCTAGATATTTCACAACCATTATTATTCATCAAAATATACCCTTTCAAACAGATGTACCTAACAAATATAATATTGCAGAAGTTAAGGTGTGATATACACTTGAATTTCGGTTATTGTAGAAAATGATCTTTTAGACCCACATGCAAGACAATAATTACATTAATAACAATAATAATACATACAAGCCCCTTCAAAAACTCCTCTTTTTTATGAGCTTTTACACAGTTTTTGAACTTTTTAGAAATTGAGTTCTCATCGCACAAAGAATTTCAGGCTCAAATACACGGAATATTCTGACACAGAGTTAAATCATAGAAAATGGTGAGTTGATACACAACGACGAACATTTGACTCCTCTATACGATCTGGCACAACAGATTGCACATTTTACGCAGGAGATTGGCAGAAATGATGGTATAAATATTCAAATTTTAACATTATAGCAGTGGAATGTGCCTACAGATGTACCTAGTACAAGCAGCAGTCGAGCCATGACAATTTCATCTCCATATTTTTAGTAGGAGATCTCTTTTCCAAATTTAAAATCAAGACTTGAATTTCGAAACATGCATGATTACACAATTTGATAGAGAAATTATTGATCTAGGTCTCCTTAGCTTCGGTTTTTTGTTTCATGGTCTGGTGCAGTAGTAATTTTTGATTTTCAAAGTTTTGTGTGAAAAAGCCTATATAGTACGCTTATTTTTTTTAAAACAGCATGAAAAACTTTTTCGAAATTTGAAAGCTAAGCCAACTTTAAGAATTATATTAAGAATCAGTAAAAATTATTTCCAAAGCAGTTAGTGCATTACACAAGGCTCCAGGTGGCGTAGGTGGCGTAGAACATCGTAAAGGGCCCGCTTAAGTGGCGTAGGTACTTACGACACAATCAAAATGGAGTTCATGACTTCGGGAATAATAAATTCACAGTAGAATGGGACCAAGGCCGCATTTAGGATTCCATTTCGGGAGGGACAAATTACCAACAATTGTCATAAATTGTACTGCATCTTATGTCGTTTCCATACTTTTTGAGGTATTTTTATATGAAATTACTACCCATTTCAACTTTGGAAACAGCTTTCATTTCAGTCTCAACTTCCGGATCGGATTCTACCCGCATTTTAAACTTTATGTACTTCAAAATTATAACAGCTATACTAGACAACTTCCTCTTATATATTGTTAAGATCGTTTCGATTATAAATATTATTACTCCCAATGTCCCAGTCCCAGGTAGGGAGCAAGTTTAAAATGTCTATAGTTACACAAATTACACTATGTACTGTACTCTGTAGTCATGCTATGCAGTTGAGTTGTGTAATTGTGAATCGCTTTGCCCTCTGGTTGAGGGCAAATCAATACACAACTCAACAGCTTAGACAAAGGGAGAAGCTCTTTTGTGTGAGGCAATAATGCAACGTATCGTTTAAGGGGGCGTATATACTTCGAAACGCGCTAACTGAGGTCTGCTGGTGTTATATGGAAGTAAATGGCAATAATATTTGGAAAGAC
>JAQFYB010005149.1:0-14667 GCA_034694085.1 Pogonognathellus longicornis | reverse complement strand
ATGAATCTCTGAAATTATCCGTTCAACTGCTAAAAACTTCAGTTACGCAAACCATCATCACTGATTCTGAGAGAAGTTTTTTGTTGATTCGTCAAGAAACTGGAAAGAGATCTACCGACCTATACCTAATCTAGACTAAACTTCCCTATCTTCTATTGAATTGATTTCAAAAATCCCTAATCTTACATGAAAACCTATATGCCTCAAATATTGATAACCATGGTCATCAACATAACTTAAAAAATAAAAATTGCTAAATAAAATGAACATTACATAATTTTGTGACTTCAACTTAGCTAAGTGCTTATTTATAGACATGAGCCTTAATACCTTGTGGACGCAAAACATTAGGTACTGACAAAAAAATGCAACATAACTACGTAAAACCACTTAAGTCCAACGAATCATAAACCTGCAAAATTAAATCATGGTTGCTGAAAAAGTCATTTGAAAAGCACATTAAATTTAAGTCTCAAAAACCTACAAAACATGTGCTTAAAAATAATCTTTCAAAAGCGATTTTTCATAAATAGATGCGAGCCTAACCCCATGCCTTACACAATTATATTTAAACACACAACGATGCAATGAAAGTTTTTCTAGCTAATTTTTAGCGACAACTCAGCACAGTTAGGAATCTTAGGAATACACTACTCACCCGTGCAGAAAAAAACATATAGCGCCTACTGATATACACATAATAGTATTAAAGAGAGCTGTTATAATGAATGCACCTTCCTTCTCTGTTCATTGTAGAAAGAAATCGTCCTTTACCTTTTACTCACTCAGTTTGTATTCAACTTCCTAAAAGACTTATCAAAACTACACATTCATTTCCCATGACGCATTGTGAAATGTAGTGGTTAGCCTCAATACATTTTGTGGTAGATAAACGTAAGCTTTAATGTGTGTTTTCTATAAAGTACAAATTCAGTTATGTAACTTACAATAAATTTTCTTGGTAGATAATGCAAGTGTTTCCATTTTTGCAGCGCATGTGCTGCAATGGTTAGAAAATTAGCACTAACAGACCACAGATTAAAAGGATGGGAATAATGAGATTACTTTAAAGCGATAATTTCAAACCAATACAACCTAAAGACCTGTATCTCAGGCACGTATTATCCACAAGTAAAAATATACATTTACACACAATACGTTTCAATTCCTTGTGCACAAGTTTTTATCGTTTCTAATCCTTTACATTTACTGTTGTAAGGACTTTTCGTCCTATCGGCCAGATCCTTAGATACATTTTACACTGTATAAAAATAATGTGCAATAAGTACAACTTGGAAGAACTTACTTATTGTTAGATCTTGTTAGGTGTATTGCCCTAATGTTTCACTTGTGCAGACTTCATTCACTCACTCTTCAACCTACTTCCCTCCACTCTGCCTGCTCAAGCCAAGACATTCCCATCAACAGACTACCATGCAGACAACAGACTTTTGTCTCATTTTTCATTCACTCCAATGATCTCTCAGCTTTTTCCGTTTTCAGTTTACTTAACGAAACTTTCTGTTTCATTCTATTTTTCTTGGATTGCGTTCAACTTTCGTGAGCAAAACGTGTAATATGCAGCTTGTAGCGTTAATATGCGATAATAAGGAACACAACTACAATGGTTACATTGAAAAGTTAGTTTGAAGTGTTTAACCTTCAACAACTTATTCATGACTATTACAAGCTCTTAATGTCGTTGTCCGTCCAAACAAGTGAAGCATGTAGTAGCGAATCGACAATATGTAATTGTAGTACTAAGCTTTTAAAAAAATACTTAAAAGTATACAGTGTAAGTGAACGTATTCGTTTCAATCTTAATTATTACCTATGTAAATATATTATTCCTAGTCCAAGTACTATGTAGTACTAGGTTTATCTGACTAAAAAAACTAATATCCAATCACACAGCAAGTAAAACTAGTTAAATAACCTTAGTATTACAGACAATTCAAATTCTCTGTGTTGCATAAGACGTTTAGCATTTTTAACTTCTTGAAATGAAGAAGCTTACTTATTAAGAGCACCGCAACACTATTATTACCAACAGCATCCATTACAATACAATGCATCTTTCAACAAACATAAATACTAGAGACGCACACAGTATAACTACAATTGCAGAAAAAAATGTTAATAAAAATAAACAGCTTTTTCAGCACTACCAGTATCAGTATATACAGGAATGAAATCGTGGGTTGGTCCTTTAGTTCATGGTGTTTTTTCTTTCATGTTTTATAATAAACATATTACACTGATAAATACACCCGAATATCAGCGAAGCTGAAGGAAACGTACATCAATAATAACCATAGGACCAGAAGAACAGTAGTGAACTGGAAAACACAGGGAGAAAGAGTAGGGTGGTGGAAATCTCCATGAAATGCTTTGGATCGACAATACAACGGTGGTCGGGTACGATCGTCGTCGTCGTCGAGTCGACAGGCAGCGTGGCTTCCCAAGAAGTGTCGTCTCATTAAATCCGTCCGTATCATTCCTCGATATGGCTACGGCTTGCGGATGACGTTCTCTATTCGCTTGAGTGATCAGAACCAAGCAACGTTCAGACAGAAGGAATATAAATGAGGGATCAATCAATCAATACACACATGAGTTACGGTTACTGGGATGCAGAATGTGCAAGTAGGGATGCTATAGCCGCCAGGCTAGCAGCAAGCAACGTTGTTGAGTTTTTCTCTTTCTTGCTCCTCTCCTCTTGCTGCATCACCATCTATTTGTAATTCCTTTCTGTAAGTACACACATTGCAATATAAATATCCCTGCTTCTTTCTGCCTTCCACACTACGGCATGACTACCAACATAATACTTACTACATTATACGTACAGTTTAGGTAGCAGACGATTGTACACACATACAAGATCTCTCGTTGAGAGAGAGAAAGAGAGAGGAAAGAAGGAAGGAAGCAAACTTGCTGTGTCTAATATCTTAAGTACTCACAGAGAAGGATTCTTCTATTCGAAGCTACACAAGTGCTAGTAGTGTAGTGTCGAGATATCTTTTTATAATAATATACTTAGGGTAGAAACGAAAGACTAACTGTGTGTCTCTCGACTACATAGGTATACAATATCTGTATAGTGCAGGCTACATAGAATAGAGCTATAAGATTATACAGAGTCGTAGTATGCATTTACTTGCAATATGTAGCTAGGAGCCATTTCCGATGATGAAAAGATCTTTTAGACGTCCAACGCTTTGAATTGATTGCCTCTTGCCAATAAGAGAAGGATAGTCAGGGTGACACATTCTTTGACGAAAATAAATGAAGAGTAACCCTTTTCCATAGAAGGGGAATATTACTACGAGTACGTTTCATTTTGCGACTGCCTATCTCTCTCTTTGCCCATCGCAATCGCATTCTTCACAATTCACAACGCGAAAACTCTGTTCCTACCGGCCTGCCACATCATATTTTCATATTACATTACATGTTATTTAAGTTGGCAATAATGCAATCTAATCATTGTGTAGATTCTCCTACACCATCAACTATACTTTACGAAAACGCCAAACGAGAAAGCAATTTCAAATAAGATTCAGCAAACTCTCTGCAAGGGTTTTATCGCAATATAATCCAAAATTTTAGCAACGTGATCTGACTACGTATCTACAACTTTATCTTTAGTAGTGTATTAATCATTATGATATGATTATACCACATCACATTGCTTGTAAAGTTATACTACATACAGTAGTAATGTAAACTTCGTATAATATCTGTGCCCTAACTTAAGTACTAATACTTTTTAATATTAAATAGCAGAAGAGCTACAGTAATACGAGTACCATTTTTTCTCAAGATGAATTCATCTTCTCACAGTTAAAAAACTGTATTATTTCATGTAAGTGTAGTTCATACATTTAGAAATGTGGAGTATATATCTTGTACACATAACGCATTACGTTATGCTCATTTACTTCCGAGTCATAAAAGTTATCTTGGAAGAAGACACTGCATGGTGCATCAATGATGTCGCTATAAAAGTAAAATGCATTCTCATTATTAGAATTAATGAATTCTTTTTTCCTACTCTTTATGTTTTTAACTTTCCTATTTATACCACCCTATACAACAAAATTGCCACATGTGACTAACACCAATAGTCGCGTTTGTATTATTCTATCAATTCCACCTTTCAGTTTCCTAAAGGCAGTCCCACTATAACACACCATTCAAGGCCCTGTCTCTCATATCCGGGTTGAGTGTACTTCCTTTGACCACTCCACCTCCACCGTCATTTCCATTCCATCCATCAGAGATGAATACACAATAAATCTTACATTTAACCAACCCATTTTGTGAGTACATTTTGTATATTTGCTATTGACAATCATCCTTGTACCAAAATTTCAATTTAAACATGAAAGTTCGACAAAATCTGTTAAATTTTCATCCTTTGTATTATAACAGAAAAACCACACATCAGTAGCTAAATATTTGTCTTTGTGCACTACTGCTACAAAGGTATGAAGATTTAGTCTTCAGTATAAGATGGATACTACTTGAATTTAAGTAGGCAGAAAAAAGAACACGAAGTCATTCTATGTGTACTCGTTGCTATCTTCACAAAAAACGCATCAGTCTCCGTAGCTTTATAGCAGCATCGATGAGTAGCCATAAAGAGAGCAAAGAAACAGAAACGCAAACTGGCAAAAAGAGTAAATGCAAAGTAAAACTAATCTGCCAAGGCTTTCCACACTCTTGCGCTCTGGTTGAACTCTTCTCAAAGAGCTCCTCTTATTAGGCTCTTTGAAGCAGAAATCTATTCAACTACAAAGAACCAAGACAAAGTCTCACAGTCCCATCTTAATGCGTGGGCCACGTATGTCAGAATTCATTTCAATTCAACTCTATTTTGTGAAACTTTGCAAACATCTGTGTCTAGTAGCAGCCTTCAAAAGAATGTATGCATACTGCATACCTCACTTAATGGTTCATGATCCGCAGACTACTCGTCCTGTACTATACTATCAGCAGTTAGCACACTCGTTTAATAGAGAGTGTGTACAATTCTTCAGTATATAAAGCTCAAATACGTATACTTCAAATGAAGCAATTTTCATTCATTAAGTTCTTTGAATTCCAATAATTTAATCTCTTCAATAAATATGCAATTGAAATTATTGTTTATAAATAGCAATAAATGATGCAGCAATGAATACAAGAGAATCATTTGTGTATTTGCATGTATATATACCACATAACATACTGCCCACAGTACACAGAAATGTATATCCATTGAAAGTTCAGTATAGTAAATCAGTATACCAAAGGTTTAAAAATTGCATTTGTAAACTGATACATCAATAAATAGTAATCTAGATAATAATGCAACAACCGTCACTTGCGACAAGATCTTTTAATGTACTCTGTACTGCATCGTGCATCCTTTTATTGCAATTTTTATCTTTTGATGAGAAAGAATTAATACAATCTAAACTAAAGCTTCTTACATGTTGTACTACGTATACTAATAGTGTATATATAGCTTTACTTTAACAATGGTAAGAGTACGTACCTATGTATAAAGTAAGAAGATATATTATTCTGTCATTAATAAGGAGATGTCTGTCATGACTAGATAAAGTGTGCAAATTAAGGAATGTGCAAAGTGTACCACGTCTGCATTAGCGATATGTACTGATGAAAAGATTAGCTCATATCTCAATTCACCAACCACTCCAGTTGGCATATTATATAGTGATAGTTCGTGAATCTTGATTGCAGAGGATTCCTTAATAAATTACTGGCTGTGGCTGTGACTGAGTATTATTGACGCTAGGAAAATATCATTTTGATTATAGAGGAAGGCTTTTTTCGCTAAAAGGTTTGCATTACTTAGATATAGACATAATCACGCCACAATCTTATTCTGTCATTTTCACTATTTGCATATGGCTACTTAAAGCAAATAGATGGTAATAGGAAGTGGCTACTGGTGTAGCGTATAGCGTAGAATAGATCCGTTTATTTGAGTCTCAGACACAGAATTCCGAGGTTTCCGTTTCTCATTTCCTCGCAAATCTCTCCTTCGTGGAAACTGGATTTACATTATAAAGCCGCAAACATCACTGCAAACTTCCTGTACTTCAATGTAGCGACATACCTCTCTGTGTGTATGATACTGTAGAGCGATACTACACAAGAAACTAAACTACCGATTCCACTCACTCAGTCAGTCATGTCTCTCTGTCTCTATGCAAGTAAATGCCGCAGCATTCGATTTCTCTGATGTTGTACTCTCCTTCCTCATGAACTTGATCTAAAATTAGGTCCATTGACACTTATTCTGCACTATACAGAGGATACAAACCACAAAAACTCATCAGCAGAGATGGCAGGGACTAACCGGCATTCAGCAGACCAAAACCAAAACCAGCAGTCCTCAAGTCAAACTATCTGTTCAAGCTTTTAGCTGTATGCAGCGTACACTGTACACGTACAGTTACATTGCAACATTAATTTGCTAAGTAATCAAAATGTAAGTAAGATGACTATAAGAATTACACTCTAGACGAGACTGTCCAAAATTTGTCAACAACTATTACATACAATTGTATTATTATTAACTAGTACATAGATACCTATATTGCTATATTTATAGTATATTGATTTAAGTCGTTTCATGCTGACTGCACTACTAATCTTTCATTGCTTGTTGCTTGATCGTTGAATGGAAACGGAAGCACAAAGACAAAGATTAGTTAAAGAGAACCTACCTCACCGTACGTACGTACGCTTCACAACATTTGCTCACCAAGCAAATATTTAACGAAAGAAGTAAACTAAGGTACGTATGTAGGTATAAGCTGTAGAATTTATTGAACACTCATGTACGTAAATATATACATCTTATAAGTAGCCTTGAGTATTTACTAGCATTAAATTTAGGAAATTGCTTTTACCTATGTCAAGTTTGTAGCTCCACTTATTCATTATAGAAGTACATTAGATAGAAAACAGTTAGTAGTCTTCTGCAAAGATGCTCAAAAACACAAGCAAACAATGAGCCATATGGTGACAAAAACACAGTTTTGTGTAAACAACGAATGACAAAGGTATAAATTCGACCCAAAATTCTATTTTTTCTACATTAAACTTTCACTGTTCTCATTTATTTTCTAACTCTGTATTTCGGTAACCGTGTAAATGTTGCACACAGTAAACTTCTCGTTTAATGTTTGTATTTGCTTTGTTCGTTGCCAAAAACTGTTACTGTTACTAAACAGTGCAAGTGTAGGCAAAAATTGCAATGATAATATTGATACAGTTTGCTATGCGTACAAATGAAAATCACATTTCACTAATCCTATAAACATGAGGATAAGAATTGCAGAATTCTCAGTAAAGAAAGCGTCTCAGTAAAGCTATAATATTTCAATGTTACAATGTTTCACATTCATGGAGCTTTTGTAAACAGACTCGTAAATTGTGAACTTTACTAGTAATATGAAAAATTATGCACGTAAACTATATAAAAATGACGTTAATCCTTGTTTAAATTAGGTGTTGAGTCTAACATGATTGTTTTTCTATCGTAGAAATACTAAACAGAGAAGAGTAAAGAGTCTAAAGAGTAATATTGGTACAGTTTTTTGTATAAACATATTCTTCAAAGGCTAAGTATACATTTATCTATAGCTCCCACTTATTTGTTAACAAATTCCACCTTTAGTTCTAAGAATATAAGGTAGGTATTTATAGATGGATATTTGCTGAGTAAACTCAATTTCAGTAAATAGCAGTTTAAATTAAAATGAACAACAAAAGACTGCCACTGACTACTGACATATAAATTCCGGTTACCAACTTATCTAAAGAGATGTATCACAAAAAACTACTCGATTACCTACGGTTATGAAATGACATCTGCGAGTTGATTCTAATTAAAATTCAAAAAAATATTTTGTCTACTCAGTAAAAATCAACGTTTACAACCACTTTGAAATGTAAAAAATAAGGTCTGTACACAGAATAGATAACATATGTGTGCTAATCGCTTATTTTGTTCAACAGAATTTCTATTACTGATTACATACAACTGCAATTTTTTAAGCAAAAAAGGTTTCTATTACAATGTAATCTCTATAAACTTACAGTACACAATGTTGCAATCACGTAAACAATGAATCATGCATGTTACCACGCATTTCCGAAATTGATTATTTATTACTGAAGCAGTAAAAGCTGCAGAGAGACAAAATGGTATAATATACTGCAAAGGTCTAACAGACACGCAAATACAAGTGGACCATGAAAAGGAATTGCATTTGATATTTTACAGACTAAACATACATCCAAAATACACAATAAAATTTCTGATAATGAAAAATAAATCGATGGTTGTAGTCTGTAGTGCAGATTGTAGTATTTAGAATGTCAATTGATGTCGAATGTCTAGAAATTAATTCACATGCATACAGCATCCACCACATTGAACCGAACTGCAGCTTTATCTTTTTTCAACTTCTCATAAATAAGGTATTCTTTATTTATACAGCAACAAAACCTGCTTAATCATCGAAATGTATCTTAAAGATGACAGACAAGCTTTGCATTTGCTTACTCTTGTGAGCATCTGAATTTACAATTTACAACATTGTTCAGCCGTACTCGATGACAAATGGGGAACAAAGCTTGAGTCTTTTACTTTAAAACTACTTTGTTTGCGGTCACGCAGTTTACGGTAAATACGCATTAAATGCATCTCTTGTTTTCGCACCATAACTTGTCTATATCTACTTAGCGTGCATTAACGTGCAAAGATATCTTATAAATTGCGTCTATTTATTTAATGCTTCGTGACTCAGAATTAGTCCGTCTTTCTATTCTGTAAACTGACTGAGCTAAAGATTTTTTACTTATTACGAACAAGCCAACAAATTCATGTCACATTTTTACGGAGGCTTGACAAATGGCAACTTTAAATTCTAAAACACTAAACCATTTGTAAACACAAGTAGCAATTAAATGTACAACCCGTATGGGAAATGAACTTTAGAGTATATTTTGTCAGAGATACGTGCAGAATATACATAGCACATGATATAATATAAGTTCAACAATGGTGGTTGCATCTTGAAATAATGTGCATGTACAAAAGGTACATAGAAACCATGTACAAGAAAATTCAAGTTTGAAAAAGGAATACAATTTCATGCTGTACATAGAAAGGCAGTCTTAGCTAAAGCTGCATGAAGAGCATAGAACAGCAGTCGACGAACCATTCACTTAACGTAATTCGTACTGGCTTGTGAGTTGAGTTGAGCTACGGTAGCTTAACTTTGCAATTTTGTTATCAAGGATGTAGTACAACCATTACAATCAGATCAGAATTAGAATCAAATACAGCTGTTATGGGAAGGGCAACACAACAACAGTTCAACAAAGGAAAATTAGACAAACTATGATCAAGGGCACGATCATACAAATTAAACTTTTTCATTCTAAACTGTTTGTATAGCAATTTCCATCATGATCATACTATTCAATTTTCTTTGATACATGTCATACAATTAAGGATTAAGAAAGTTAGCAGAGATTCTGACCGGTTCTATCCAACTTTTTCGGTCTTAATTTTTAAATTATGGCTTTAAACGCATTACAAAGCTTGTATTCACTCAATACTATTCAACCCAGCATGATCAATGTCAAAATGTCATACCAGCAGAACTGTAACAATAATAGAATAATATGATGTATGTACACTGTACAGCACTCACTGAAAGGCCATACAAGACATAGTATATACGTAATACGTAGGTATCTGTTGCTCACACAAAGTAGGCAACATGTTTACTGTGTTTTAGTAGTTTATCATTAAACGGAACAATATATTGTGACGAAATAATAAACTATCCGCCAACCTACACCTCTCGATTTGTGTAAAGAAACTCGTAAATTTCTTCCTACGTTAAAATATTGTCATACTTTTGTAAAGTTAGTTGCTACTTTTTTGTATCAAATTTGCAACCTGTTTCAATCAACCCTGAATATGAATACCAATTAAAGCATAAAGCTATGTACGTAATGTATGACGCAAACCATCACTACCAACAATCTACGTCCTGGTTTAAAACCAATCTTTTTCAATGTTCCATTCCTATTCAAATCGTGCATCATACATTTACCCAAAGTTATACATGTTCGTATTTCATAGTTTGTTAGTACCGTATTTAAAAGTTATATAAAAATGGCTAAAATATTTAATGCGAATAATCGCACAAAGCATAATTTGGTTCGCAATTAACAGATTTACAGACTACGGCATAATAATACTGATATAAGGTCAAGCCTGTCAGCAGTTGTTCATTGTTAAAAGCTGTTTGCAAAATATGGACCATTGAAAAAGAGGTCAAAAGGAGGCAATTATAACAGTCTCAGTCTCGTTTAACGAAGCTAATTCAGCTATCCACATTTGGTTCACCTGTATTACATCTCTGTGTTATATGCATACATATGCGTTATTAGTGATACTGTGTGCAGTTAAAATATTACGTAGCACTTTTGAATCGTTATAGAATCTGTGTGTAGGTATTGTCTGCATTCTATGTAGGTATGTATCCTCTTCACTTTAAACAACAAGAACACAAAAGGAGGAAAAGTACACATCACCGCACCTACGGCATATTTGTATTTAGAATTTTATTTTACCCACACATAGATCGCGATCTGCACAGACAAGTTTAGTTTTTGCAAGGAAATGTTTCAACCTCCCCTAACTATATACGTTGTAAGTTTTGTATGCTACACTGGATTGTATAGGATTGCATTTGCATTACGTGTCTGATCTAATAAAGCATTTTACTAGTGCATTTTACTAGGGCATAATACTAGTGCATAATACTAGTGAGACATAATATATAGTAATCTGGAAAATTTCAATATCAATACATTCAATAATGAAACACAATATTTTTGCATCGGGCATAGGTATATCAAAAGCTGGTTAATGTTTGTAATTCGGCCAAGCTAAATTTTTAAACATGCACTAAGAGTTGTGAACATCATTGTGTGGTATTGCAAAGTACAGGGATACATGAATGTAGCAATGTGTATGTCATTTTTTGATGAAGCTCATTCTGATTCATATAATCATTCAGCTATTACTATATAGAAAAGACCAGATTACATACAACATTCAGTATCACGAAATGTGATTATGTAGAGTCTACTAGTAGACTTGACAAATTCAATGTCATTTAGAAATCGATGTATTGAGAGCAAAGCAATAACAGTATTATGAGCAATTGTAAACTTAAGTACTAAACATTAAGTACCAATACTATTCTCTTCGGGTACAAAAACTTAAGCCACTATACTTGCTCTGCTTTTCTTCTGGTGTCTCGTCCACTGCTTTGAATTATTACAGTGTATTGGCATTGAATGAACATTCCAGAACTCGAGAAAATATAAATGAATGTCAACAACAATTGCGAATTCAGTGTCTCTCGTAACGCAACACAACGATCTATACTTTGTAATCGATTGACTTGGCTGGCATACAAGAGTTAAAAGCATACTTATTTGCTCTATTCTGTACAAATATTACTTTAACTGTAATAAACCTAAGGTATAGTTCTTCTTTGCAGTTCTTTGCAGTGTGATCAAGAATACTTGTGAGTTTGTCTTAAACAAATACTTTAAACGAAAAGTAGAATTTCCAAATGAAATAGATACACGCTCACGCTACAAATAAATATGATATATGAGCGAATACACCTACTTAAAATGTACTGCATATTGTATACCACCTAAATAGCAGTTACATTGTCAACATAAGAATCTTTTAACGCTTTATGATCATAGTAGTGTAGTGTGTATGGCTAAGCTACTTAGTTATATTATACCTACTCATCACGACTACGTATAGTTTAATAGTCAGGGTTTTCAAGACTCTGATGTATATATAAATTGTACACATCTTGAAAGTAATATACTAATGATTGCGTTTTTAATATAACTCGTTCACATTCGTCTTCATTTCAACATTGTCATTGAAATATTACTTCTTGTCCTACAGTGTATTATATCTCAACAAACCCAACACATTTCAGTACAACTAAGTGTATATAATAATAATAACTATATACCTAATAATTGTCACAATTTTCAGTACAAAAACTTTCTGATCCTTTATGTTAGCCCGTAGTTTTGTATTTGAGTTGGACTACTTTAAAGAAACGATTTTACGCAGTAAGCGTTTAAAATACGATTTAGCGACACGCACTGTTCCCTTCCTGCAAAAATGGAATCCATATAATTTATGTATCTTTACTAGTCTACGGACGTAGCCATCCTAATAAAACATTAGTAACACTTCAAAATTATAATTTACACCACCCTCCTACTAAATATAAGTAGGTGTAGTACTAGTGGCTTCACGGCTAAATATGTACATTTTAGTTGCTTCATAAAACATCTCACCCTATCCTTAACCCAGCATTAAGTCACTTGTGTGTATGAGTATTAATGTGATGTATATAATGTATAGCGTAAAGTAGGCATGCAAAATTTTCAAGAGCATCGAAAATGTTACACTTATGTAGATTCAAGAAGAAAGTTGAAAGATGCGATCAAAATATGTAAGTTTTAATTCTGTATCTTGTTAGTGCATGCTTTAATTTACCAACCGTAATAGTACAGTACATAACAAATTTAATGTGCACTAATAAGTCAAAGAATTGACAACTTTCTATGCTTAAATTGCCAATGAAAAGGTTTCTTTGCAAAACTATTGCTTCTCTGGTAAAGTACCAGCCACCATTGTGTATCAGTATTCCCCATTTAGATTGGGGTCCATACACTGACTATTGTCAAAAATAAAAAATATTGCAAAACCTGCACTCTCCGGTGTATTGTATTTTTTAATATTAAATTTTATCACAGCAGAGTTTCGTTACTGGATATGTATTTGCATTACTGTACTATGTATACACAAAAAATGAATACATGTACACGTTCACATAGCATAGCGTTATCAAATTAAAGTAGCACATACCTATACCTACCATTAGACAGTTATGTATAATATAAATGAAAATGAAACTTGGACAAAAGGCTTTATAACAAAATGTAGGGGATAAAGCGATATAAAACATTCGTATTGTATGCAAGTGTAATAGTAGCGAATATCGGACGGAAGTTTGTTGAGTAGAACAGAATGACAATGCAATGCAATATTTATTAACGCTTTTCTATCCACATAGTGTGCAGCAGTTAAGGCTAAGTTTAGCTAAGGTTAAGCTAAGTTTAGGTTTCAGTTTCAACATAAATTTAATATCCTCATACCTAACGATATGTATGCAAACGAACGAGTGTATGTAACAGTGAAGTACTGCAACGCGAAATTATTTTTTTATTATAGCGGAGGGCTGAGGTCCCAGACATTTGCTACAAGTACAGCTTCTGTACACGACACGGACAAGTAGTTTTCACTACAGCACTAAGTTCAGCAATAATGCATAATAATAACCTCAACACCTGCAATCATACGGTATAAATAGGTATAACATACTACGGATTTAATTGTAATGAGAAAAGTCATTAAATGTTAAAAGCATCCTGTAATAAAGTATTGACACTACCATACAACATAATATTATCTTTGCATTCATTTTGCTGCACTTTCACTGATGTGAGTAAATCCCATATTTTAATTAACTAATAAATGGAACAATAGTCATTTTATAACATAAACTGATTCGTATTGATGTATAATGATCTCACAATCATATACAGTGCATAAAATTGTTTTACATGTAGGGTGTAATTGCAATGTGCAGTAACGTGATGTATACAAACTATTGTATTAAATCCTCAAACATAAAACTCGACAACTATTAAATTGGCTTATGTAGGGATATCTTATCTACAAACATTTCTTTGGCTATTCGAGCGTGTAGTGTCAATGGTTTGTATGTAGTACCTACTTGACTCATATTGACTTTATAATATGCAAGAATCTGCCAGCCAACCGATTAAATTGTGCTGTTTAGCAGCACATTACCCACAGCATAAAGAAATTAGCATTTATCTGCCTTTCTTTTTCTGCTTTAGCTTGGCTACCGAATCCAATTGATTTGTAAACCTCATACGGATTTCCGGATTCATTCAGTTTCGGTAGTTAAAACAATAAATAAACAAACAATAAAAATAATATTGAAAACAAAAGTTTACAGTACTTCTGGGCTGAAAGACAAGGTGCTAAGATCTAGGTATTCTATTACCAACATAACAGCACGATACCCCATATACAATTATGCGTATGATTTTCTTAGGATGAAATTCGGTGTTTGTGATATCTATAGGTGTATAGTACACTAAAAAGTAAAAGTCGTAAGTAAAATTGACGTAACAACACATAAGTAGAAATACTCTAAACCTAAGGCTTCTTAAGTTTCTGTAAAGACTCAAAGTTCAAGCGTACAAAAACTTTGTGTAAATAATGGTAGTAAGATTAGAAATAGAATGTATAGTATATATGTATGTATGTATAAGTAAGCCACTAAAGCTGGCATACTACAATTACGTAGAATTGCGGGTCATATATAGTTAATAAGTCAATAAGTGGTACAATAATAGTAATTATGGGCAAATGAAAGCACTATATGACATAGTGAATGCAATGCAGTATGTAAA